>JAHWFP010233081.1:6122-36367 GCA_023313725.1 Lithobius niger | reverse complement strand
GTTGGTCTCTTTCGTAGGATTTGGTGGCCCTGAAAAGGACCGTTGTTTGGGTCTTGCTTCCTCCTGGATGGCTTGCTTCCATCTGGGTGGCTTGCTTCCTTCATGGATGGCTTGCGTCTGTGTTCTGAGTGCTTAATGAGGGGTTGACCACGGTTCTGGCTGCGACGATCGGTCCCAGCCGGTGTGGTCGTGATTCTTCTCTTGACATATCCCTCAGGTAGTGGGAGGTGAAGGTAGTCTGGTGGCGCCAGGATGCTGCTGCCAGGATCTCTTCTATTGGGACGGCGTTGTGGTGGGCCCATGATGTGGAGACAGCTTTCACTTTGTGCGCCGTCACTCTCATGCTCTCATTCGGAGTTTTTTCGTAGGCTGCTTCGATTGTTTTCTTAATCCATCTCGATACCATGCCTGGCGATGTTTCACCAGATTGGGGATCGACTGGGAGGAAGAGTTGGTTTCTTCCACGGCGGATGTCTTCATGACGAGTCCGGGCTAGGTAGAAGCGTAGGGCTCTGACTGGACATAGAAGGCGTTCTGGTTCGTTTCCGACTAGGGTGGATAGAGCAGGAAAGGTGATTGGTTTCGGTGGTTCCGAAGGTTTCTGTGTTTTGGCTCTGAATGTTGATCTTGGATATAGGGTGACAGAGGAGAAGTTGGGGCCAAAGATGCAATATGCAGGATCTGCTAGGAGGACTTGGATTTCAGAACAACGAAGAATGGCGGCTAACGTGACTAGAAAGACCGTCTTACGGGTCATGAGGTGAAGGGAGGTGTCCTGTAAGGGTTCATATGGTTCGCCCATTAGGGACTGGAGGACGAGTGAAAGGTCCCAGTCTGTTATCGTTCTTCTGGTAGTGGGTCTTTCGTTTTCGTATGAGCGAAGAAGGGCTGAGATACGGTAGTCGTCAAGTAGGTTCACGTTGTTGGCGGCTTTGAAAACTGTGTTTAGAGCAGAACGGTAGACTAGGATTGTAGAGCCTTTGAGTTTGTCGATGTTAAACAAATCTCTGAAGAAGTTTAGGAGGGTGGGAATAGGTTGGTTGATAGGATTAGCTTGTTTTGTGATACACCAACGAATCCATTTTGACCAGTGGCTGTCGTACATCCGGTTAGTGGAGTCCCTTGTTGCCTTTGAGGCGATGCGTTCGACCTCTTCTTGATGAATTCCTGCATTTTTGAGTTGTTTGATGATAGTAGCCACCCTTGTAGGTTGAGGTTGGATACGTTCGGGTGTAGCTTTGTTCCCTTCTGTTGGGATAGAAGATCTGGTTGAGGGGGTAGACTTCTTGGAGTGTCGACTAGAAGTTCTAGAAGGAGTGGGAACCATGCTGCCGATGGCCAGAGGGGGGCTATGAGCAGAAACAAGCTCTGGCTTTCCTGGATTCTTAGGAGAACTTGAGGGAGGAGCTTGAAGGGAGGGAAGAGGCAGGCGAATAGGTTGTGCCAAGGTAACGTCAGGGTGTCTACTGCTACTGCACTTTCGTCCGGAATCGGGCTTATGAAGAGGGGTAGTCTGGCATTGTGCCTCGTGGCGAACAGGTCTATCATCGGAGTGCCCCAGATGGTGAAGAGAGATTCGCAGATGGATTTCTTGAGGCACCATTCGCCCGTTGGAGGTTTCTGACGTGATAGGGAGTCGATGATCACATTCCTGTTGCCTGGCATGTGGAGAGGAAGGAGTGTGATGTTGTACGGTATGCAGAGGTTGAATATTTCCGATGTTAGATGATGGAGAGATCTGGATTTCGTTCCACCTTCTTTCCTTATGTAGGCCAGGGCAGACGTGTTGTCGGATTGGACTTGGATTGTCTTGTTCTTGATTTTGGGAAGAAAGTGTCGGAGAGCGAGTAAAATTACTCGAAGTTCGAGGGTGTTGATGTTGTCTGTGCAGGTTGACGGCCAAAGGCCTGACGTTTCTTGTGTGCCCAGGTGGGCACCCCAGCTGGTTCTCAAAGCGTCCGTGAAGAGGAGCAGCTCGGGATGTGGTTCGTGGAGGGGTTGCATCTGTGTGAGATTGGTGACATCGGACCACCACAGAAGGGAATCCCTCGGAAAGTTGGGACTGAACGGGACTTGCTTGTCCGGGAGGTCTTGATTGATTGCCTGGTTGTCTATGCGGTGGTGGTGAAAAGGTCTTACCATCCAACGACCGAAGGGGATGAGATTCGCCATTGCGTCCATCTTCCCGATGAGCGAGTTTAGTTCTCGAGGAGAGAAGCTTGTTTTCGCCCGAAAGTGGCGGATGTGGAGAAGGAGGTCTTCTATCCTTTCCGGGGAGGGGGCAATTCTTGCTGAGTGGAGGTCGAAAGAGGCCCCTAGGAAGGTGAAGACTTGTGCTGGTATCAGGCGGGATTTTGTGTAGTTTATTCCGAAGCCCAGTTGATTTAGTAGGGAAATGGTCTTGTCCTTGTTTTGTAATAGTGTGAGAGGGTCCGGGTTGTTGATGGCTCAGTCGTCCAAGTAGGCGTTGGCTTGAATCTCGTTTTGGTGTAGATGAGCCAGTATCGGTTTGAGAACCAATGTAAAAATTCTGGGGGCAGCATTCAGGCCGAAGGGAAGACAACGGAATTCGTAGACCTTTTGGTTGTAGAAGAAACGAAAGAGGTGCGTGATGGCCGGATGGAGCGGGACATGGAGATAAGCGTCTTCCAGGTCGATGGAGATTGTCCAGTCGTTCTGTTTGAACGAAAGACGGATGGATTCGAGAGTTTCCATTTTGAAATGGTCGTTTGAGATGAATTTGTTGAGGGGTTCCATGTTGAAAATCAAGCGGGAGCCTCCTGACTTCTTTGGTCGGGCGAAGATGGAGCTGTAGAAGCCCGGGCCTGGCTCGCGGCATACCCTTATTGCATTCTTCCGCAGGAGTTCGGAGACTTCGAACGAAAGTTGTGGAGTTGGTGGCGGGGAGAAATCCCATGGCGGTGATGGAAGGAGCGGTGGGTTTGACAGAAAGTCCGGGCGAAAGCCGTGTTTGATGATAGAAAGGACTTCTGGGTTCCCTGTTAAATGTAGCCAGGATGGGAAGAAGAATCTTAGTCTTGCACCGACTGGAAGGCAGAATGGGTGGAATGCGTCATTGTTGGTTCGTACGAGAGTTGGTTTTGCCCCCTGGTGACGAGTGGCGGCTACGACGATCTGGCGTGGCGGCTCGTTTCTGCTTGTGTTGGCCGGAGCGAGAGCGAGGCTGGTCGGGCCGAAAGGGCTGCGGGTTTTTCGGACGAGAGTCTTTTTGGCGCGGGGACTGCGAGGGGCCAGGCGTCCTGATCCAGTTGTCCGGGGAAGGGCGAGGGTTGGGCTGTTTATTCCTTGAGGCCGGACGAGAGGAAGAAGAGATTTGCTTGTATGGCTTGGGTTTTCTAGCGATGTCAAGGTGCGGGGCGAGAGTCGGGATGAGGCCCTGGAAGAGCGTGTCCGTCTCGTGGATGGGCTGGTTGCGGAATCGGTGCATCGTGGAGACCTTGAGGTTGTTTGCGGACGAAAGAGCAATGTCCCGGAGGAGTAGAGTATTGTTGAAAAGGGCTCTTGTGGCCCATTTGATGGAGTGATATGTGGCGAAGCTCTCCTTCTGAAAGAGCTGCATTATTAGGGACGAAAGATTGCGGATTTCTACGGGGCTTGCGTCCGAGGACAATCTTTCGCACAGGGCGTTCATCGCAGTGTTGAGAACGTCGGCTTGGGAAGCGGCACGCAGGCTTAGCCGGAGGCATTTGTCGTTCTCGTACAGGACGAAAGTTGGGATGTCAGCTTTCTTCGGGATGGAAAGAGCGGTGCCAAAATCCATCTTTACCTTGCTGCATAAGAATTCGCATTCCGGGTAGGTAGCAAAGTTATTCGGGTTCGTGGCGTCGTCACCCAACGGCCGAAAGAAGCTGTTTTCACGGCCTGGACGGGGAGGAGGAGGTTCCTTGTCGAGGACGAGAGGATCGCCTTTGCCGAGTAGGGAGCCTTCGTTGCGGAGGAGGCAGGTTAGCAGCGTGCTGGATTGCCCGAGAAGGTTGCGGGGTTTGTCGTCTTTGTCTCGAAGGGCAAAGCCAAAGCCGGTTTTCAGCCCACGGTTGACGGCCGGGCATCGGGTGATTGTGAGGGCTTGAAGAGGAAGCAGTCGGAAACGGTATCTTCGACCGTCTTGAGAAGCGCAGCTAGTGGGAAGACTTGGTCCTCGGCGGCGTCGTCCGGGAAGTGGATTTTCTTGCCGGACGGGGGAGGGATGGCTGGCTGCGGAGCTACGGTAGTTGCCGCGGGGACGGCAGAAGAGGGAGCTTGCGGACGAGAGGCAGAAGATGACTTGTGTCTCTTCTGGCTGCTGGCGGGCGGCGTTGAGCCGCGCTTGGCTGAGTCCCGGCTGGAGGCGTATGTAATCCACGCTTGCGTGCGGACGTGTCGGGCAGACGACGTGCAGGAGGGAGGCGCGTGGGATTTTCTTGCATCACACGGACTGTTTCCTGGACGATGTGCCGAACTTCGCTGCGAGAGACGCTTCGACCAATCCGGGAAGAGTTGGACGACTGGTCCAAAGGAGAGTTACGGGCTGAAGAGTGAGTGGCCGTAGCCCGTTGGAGGGACTTCTTGGCTTCACGATAGACGTCTTTCGCCTGTAGAAAATCCTCTCGAAGAGCTGTTAAGTCCAAAGGTTCGGCTGACGGAGTGCGCTGGCCGGGTTGCAAGGGAGAGTCCGAGAAGGCGTTGATGCTTGCAAGAGGAGCTTCAGTGAAGGAGGCGGCAGGGATCGGGCCAACGGCGGCGAGGTCAAGGGCGGAGATCCAACGATTGCCGAGGGAGAAGCCAGCAGGTTGCGGAAGAAGGAGAGCATGAGAGGGAGCGGCTAGCGAAGCGGGAGATTCGGAAGAGGCGGCCATCTTCGGTCAGAATCCAATTTTCCGTACGAAAGCTGGGGAACAGCGGCGCGAGGTGGCGTGAAGACACCTCTGGAGGAAAATGAATGCCGTTAGCGTGCGCGATGTTGCTTTTATAAGGGAGGACTACCACGCGCATGCGCGGTAGGGGGCATGCAAGCAGGCGGCTGTGCACCGGAAGAAACCTCCAGGGGAACATCACATTCGAGGAATGTAATGCTAAATTATCAGGTTAAGATGTTTTGGCAACAAAGAAATCTACATATATAATAGGCAGCAGCGGGTGAGTGCACCGGCCTCGCCATTTTGTCTACGTGCCATCTGTTGACGGGATTCGCCTTCAAATTGTGGTTGGGACACTTTTCCAACGTCTTCGAACAGATGGCACCACTTACCAAACCTGCCATGGCGCCGTCTGTTGACGACCTTGGACTACAAGTTCGGGTTATAACATTTTTTCCAAAGTCTTCGAAGAGATGGCGCCACTTACTAGACCTACCGCACTGTTTTTTGGATCATATTTTGGCGATTGTTGTGGTACCAAAGCGGCAACAAAGTTTTAGTCGCGTGAAATGTGCTATTGTCGGAGTTTGAGCTAAAAAAAAAAAAACAACAATCCGTGTCTACTAAACGAGACAACTTTAAACCAAACGACGATTGATTCTTAATTTCGAAGCCCCCATGGGCCTCGAAATTGGCAGCCTAATACGATGGAATGGCGCATTTATTTCCTAAATGCTCACTTTCGGAAAGGAGTTGCAGGTAAGGCACTTCGATATAAAGATTGCTTTTCTAAATAGAACGCTTTCAGAAACAGTGCATATGAAACAACCCACAGGTTTCGTTTCGGAGGGCAACGAGATACTCGTATGCAAGCTTAAGCGCAGCATTTACGGGCTGAAGCAATCCGCAAGAGTATGGATTGAGAAGTTAAGCAAAGTACTTGAAGCAGATGGTTTCCAGAGGAGAGTCACAGATCGATGTTTATTTTGTAAACGAGTCAGAGACACCTGGATATACGCCTTCGTCCTTCGTTTTTGTTGACGACATCATTGTGTCATGTGCAGATGATGCTCTCCTTGACGCATTATATGCTATGTTTATCAGAACATTTTACAGTGTGTGATCTCGGTGAACTAAAACTTTACCTTGAGTTTGACCGCGACTCAACTGGCATTTATCACATTCACCAAACAAGCTACATTCAACGCATTCTGGACAGATTTGTGCTGCACGATGCAAAGGCAGCATCAATGCCAATGGATATGGGTTACTATAAAATTGCAACTTAGGAGAAGATGGCTGATGAAGATCTTTACCACAAGCAATTGGCTGCTTGTTATATGTTGCCACCTGTACGCGTCCAGACATCGCAGTGAGTGTGTCAATTTTAAGTAGAAAAATCACAAGACTATAACTGACTGGTCTGCAGTGAAACGTGTAATGAGGTACCTAAAAGGTTCTACTTTAAGTGTGAAGTTGGCTCTTGGCAATGCATCTCAGGAGATTTCAACAGATCTCATCGGACATGTGGATGCTGACTGGGCTGGGGATGGGAAGGATAGGAAATCAAACTCTGTTTCTTTTGTTTTTCTACCTCGGAGGCATCATAAGCTGGGCCAGCTGCAAGGAAACCTGAGTGGCGCTTTCTTCCACAGAAGCGGAATACATAGCCCTTGCTGAAGCGTTCAAGGAAGCGCTTTGGATAAAGAAGCTGCTCGTTGATCTCAATCAAGGTGATGTGTTTACCACGGTAAATGAAGACAATCTTAGTTGTCTTGCCATGTTGCACAGTGAGAAGACAAATCCAAAGACGAAGCATATTGACAATAACTTTCATTTTGTGCACGATTTGTTTCAGAAGCAGGGCATAAATTTTGTGTACTGTTCTACTGAAATAATGATTGCAGACTTACTCACCAAGTCATTGGGAGCAAACAAAACAAAGGACCTTGCACGCCTTGCTGGTTTGGGAAATTTTTAAGTTCAGTTTTTCTTTGCAAGTTTGCACAAACGTGTGACTTTGAAGAGGAGTGTTGAACTGATCACATATTATAGATCAGTGGTTTACACAAAGTCACTTTCAGTTTCGTTTTTCGCGTGTAGTACGACGCAAACGACTTTTATACCAGCACCGTAACATGTTTTTTTTTCTCGTCACCAGATGCCGCGCTATGGTTTCCTTCTTCTTGTACAACGCCATTTTGGCAGTTGCTTGTAATAATGTTTTAGTGTCCCAAGAAATGGGCTTAATATGTGTTTAATCTGCACCCATCAATGATAAATCTTACTCACAAGCTTCATAAATCAATATAAAGAAAGTTCACTATACTGAAATTAGTAAATAAAACTTCCTGTACTGGGTGGCAATTTTCTGCACCAGCTACACCATTTTTCAAAATGTGGCTGGGGTGCTTCAGCATGGTATGGCACCACAGGCTTTATTTTCTTGTGAAATCCAACAGGTCCCGAGCTGTACTAAGAAAAACGTTTCAGGCTCCCAAAGTGAAAAGAACAATGGCGATAGGCCTGGGATGAGGAGAGAAGAAGAGAAGAAGAAAGTGGGAATGAGCACGAGGGTACGGAGTAAACGGTAGGGTGAGCCGAACCTGGTATTAAGGAAGAGAGGACCCTTAAAATGTGGCAGCCACACTCTTGTCCATGCACGAGACCATGCCATTGTTCAGTATGGTATGGATAGGACACAACACGTGTTGAACATTATGTGCGATATTGGCATGAATGGCAGAGGCAGAGAAGGTTGCCAGCAGCAGATGACAAAAACTGCTTCGTTTCCACGAGTTACTTCCTAGCCTACCTTACAATGAGCAAATTGAACCTATCATCTTCTTTAACTTCCATAAAGGATTTTCAACCAATTGGTGTCCGTGATTCCTTAGGCTTAATGTGAGGAAGTTGCAGCACGAAAACGAGGAAACCAACTAAACCAACAGATGTCAGAGGTTTTCATCCTGTTCAATCCTGGTCTCAATACTGACCTATGTGCTTTCGAGATAAGCTTGTGTTTATATGGGTTGTGGCATATAAAGATACTATAAATGTAAATGGTCAAATTCTTTGCCGAAATGATACTATGAATTTCTTAGCAGAATTGTCCCTTTTCTTCCGTAGATGACCCATGCATTTGAAAGGATTTTAATCTGAAAAGTTATTTTTTGCTCAAATGACGTGTACGTATTTTCTATTAAGCAATTTAGCCCTGACAATTTGTTTTTTTAGTTTAAAATTTTACAAGTTAATAACAATACATCTCATCGCTAATCATAACTCCATCGCATACACCATTTTATTTATAGGTTATTTATTCGTCTTGAGCTAAGTGACCGATTTCATCATTCGAAACGGTTGAGATGAGGAATAATTTCTTCTTCTTTCTTTGCGGATTTTTCCTTTGGTCAACTGTCTATCAAGGAATAGAAGCATTGCATAATATGGACGGTAAGAATTTGTTGACTTATTTTTATTACAGCAAACTCAGTGTCCATAAATCATCCTTTTATCTTTATCTAGACACACGCTAGTGTGTCGCCGCCAAGTAACAGTAGATCATCCCATTGTAGACATCCGATTGTTAAAAATTGATTGTTAATGATAAAAAGGCGGCTCACTAGCAGACATGTGTCTGTTAACTGTAAGCAATTAAAAGCATATTTTGGCATGTTGATAAATCCCAATGTGACAGAAATGTTTCAAATTGTGGAAAATGTAAGGGGAAGGGTCAGAGGTTAAGAAAAACTAAAATTTAAAGGATGAGTGTACACCAATCATAGAGAAAAAGATGCGTCAAAAACGTTGTTTTTATGTTACAGTCTAGCTAGTAAGCTGTCTAGCTAATAAGGTTTTTCCCATGTTAAATCCCACAGACTTTTTGCTCATGGCTAGCGAAAAATTGAGAAGGCCTACGTACTTGTCGCAAATCTTGTTTACTTGCATGTTTGCTGGGGCCAATGGTCAATCTTAGTCTTGTGTGGCTTATCTTACACAGGTGGACATTATCTATGCCTTGCAATTATGTTTCCAGTTCCTGCCTCTAGAACCTTCTAGAACTTTCTATTACCCATAACACCCTGGCCATTTTGCGGTTGTCAGGGGTTACCAAGACGTATTTAAGCAAGGGGGCCAGCATGGAAAATCAGACGGCCTTCAGGCCGGCCAACAGGCTGGTCCTCTTCAACCCCTGCTAGGTCTCCTAGTTAGGGGTATTTCTGGCTTGTAGGCCTCTAGTAGGCCCAATTGTGGTTAGGCTTTCCCCCCAAACTAAACAAGCCTCTTTACCCTAATTTAACCCCAAAGTTCCCCAGCTTCCCTTAGAAGAATTTGTTCAGTATAATTAGTTAGCTCTCCCACAGTTGGCTATTTTTCGTCATACCTGAACTTTTGCACACGGATGCATGGTGATCTGAAGATGGTCCTTTTGTTGGTTTGGGGGTTGAAGGGGTCAGGACAAATGCGTGGGAGGGTTTTGAAATTCGCCACTGGTGAATTTAAATTTCGTTTCTTTTCCAATTGTAACCAAAGATTTTAACAACAATGGCTTGAACAATCAAGACTGGTCCTTAGATTTATTTTAAAAGCCTGGCCGGACTAAAAACTGAACTGTAACGAAGGACAAAATAAAGACACATTAACGTTGCCGTGGATTACGTAAGAATAAAGGGATGCACGTTAGATGATGGTTACGCAACAATACGAGCATACGCGAGCTGATGTGTTTTTTATAACCCCCCCCCCCCCCCAAAAAAAAAAATGCTTCGCGTTCCGCTGTTTTAGTAACAGCAACCTACGGTGGTTTCTGCATGACTAAATGTGAACGAAATCTTGAAAATTAGGGGGAAGTTGCAGGGATAAACAAAACAACTGAAGGGGATGTGCTGATTGAGTGAGCGAAGCGAACGAAATCAGCGATTGTTAGTCAGTGTGTGCAAAAATGGACTTGAAGCATCTTAAACAGACGGTGTAACCTTATGTACGTTCATAGTCCTATGAAAGTTGTGATATCCACCCAAAACCAAAACTGGTAGAAAAATCCACCAAGTTTCCAAAAACGGTCGGCCTTTGAAGGTAGTGATATCATTTCACCAGGGAAAGGCCACCAAGGTTATTCCTTGGCCGCCAAGTAATCGCACCGAATAATACTTTGGACGTTAAATGAAAACTTGAAGATTGCTACCGCTAGTAGCAATCCTCTGGTTTGCATTTAACTTTCGAACTATTAGTATGTGCGATTAACTTGGCTAATAGGCTTAACCTTGGTGGCCTTTCCCTGGTGGAATGATATCACTACCTTCAAAGGCCGACCATTTTTGGAAACTTGACGGATTTTTCTACTAGTTTTGGTTTTGGGTGGATACATATAATGAAGCAGGTGATGTCCTCCAGGACCTCAAAAAAAAACTACTCTGAGGGGTTGCACTTCATCGGATGGCACACAAAGTATTGTTAATCCGGAAAACTAAAGGAAACTAAAGGAATTACCCGCATTCTTTTCTGGCCTCGGAAACTGTTCCAGAGTCTGTGTGGTCGATAAACAACTTGACCATTCGAATGTAAACGATAGGGGCATTTCAAACGTCGTTAATTGTGTTCTTCTTAATGTTGTAGTTTGCTGGCCAATATGGCAAATTGTCACCTTCTAGTATCCTCTCAGGCTTCCAATGTTCTGTTTATTACGGAGATGTGGTAAATAATTCTGTAACTAATGTGGTGATCACAAATGGGTTTCCGTTTTCTGTCATCCGCCGTGAACGTGGGGCGCAGACGGTTGTGTATACCATTCGGCATTGGAGATTGTTGCAGTGTTTTCCGCCGAGAAGGTTGAGACCATGAGTTTCCAGTTATTGTCTCCAAGCCGAAACTTCATTCTTGGTTATATACCTAATGCAAGCAGCGAGGATAACATCAATAAAATATGTGACTTCATAGATTCTGTAATGCACCTTAGGTTCTGAAAAGTTATCTTAGGGGAGTTTAACTTGTCCTCTGTGGTGCTGGATACAGCTGCTGATAAACCTCATGCCAGCTTCTTCAATCGAATCATACTCCATGGCCTAACTCATCTAGTGAATAAATCTACCTGTGGAACAAATATTCTGGATATTATCCTCACTGAACATCTGCATGCCGTCTTTGAGGTTGACACAGAGCCAGAACTCGGCCAAAGTGACCACAATTCTGTTTCTGAAGTCCTTCATCGTACGATGATTGATTTCGATAAGTTGCACACGTTTTTTTCTTGTATTGGGAAGGGCCAGGAATTGCAAAACTGCAGTAAAGTTGATCAGGTCTGGGGTAATTTTTTTGCAGTTTTAGTACACGCAAAAAAATATATGTAGTAGAGTGAAAAGAATAACTCATCCAAGTAAGCATAGCCACAACGTAGTTCTGGAAAGATCGGCAGGCAACAAAATAAAACTTTGTAGTTCTTTAAAAGTTAATGACTCTGCCGAGAACAAACAAAAGTATAAAAAATGTAAAAAACCGTACGCATACTTCATAAAAAACTTTCAGATACAAGAAGAGAAGCGTACTCTTGAGGAGGGTAATTTGGCTGCCCTCTATCACTTCTACAAAAAAAAAAACAAGTGCGACTAGTTAAATCCCACTAATTCAGGTTAATGATTGTCTCATGGCAAATAAAACCGATAGAGTGGAATTCTTCAACTTGAAATTCTCCAAGAATGGAATCAAGGATAACAATGGCCACACAAATGCGGTGGCCACGCCTAATCGTCAATGTGCTACCATGAAAAATGGAATGTTACTACAGTAAATTTTACCCCTCTCAAAATTTTAGCCGCTCTCAACAAAATGAAACCTAGTCATGATTTGAGCCCTGAGGGGTTCTCGGCCTTCTTTTACAAACAGATAGCTAATGAAATATTAATCCCCCTCATGAAAATTCTCTCAATCCCCTTTCATGAGGAGAAAATGCCATCTATTTGGAGTACAAGTAATGTGATTCCCATTTTTAAAAAAGGGTAATCCGACCGACCTAAAACATTTTCCCAATTTCCTTAACTGCTGTACCATGCAAGATTATGGAATCAGTTGTAAGGGACTAGATGTTGACTTTCATCGAAAATCATAACATGATAAAAGATGACCAGTTTGGATTCCTCCCTGGATGGTCTTCGATTCACCTTCTTCTCTTGGTTTTGGATCATTGGTCAGAAGCTATTATTCGCAAAATTGATACCAAAACAATCTTTTTTGATTTCCACAAAGCCTTCGAGTCGGTGATTCACTCTAAATTAGTGCATACGTTGGACTCGTTAGGTTTTTCAAGGGAACTGTTGATTTGGCTAAATGCTTTCATCACAAATCATTCATAGTAAGTTGTAATCGCTGAGATCAAGTCTAGTGACTCGAAGGTGATCAGTGTTCCACAAGGGTGCATTTTGGGTCCTTTGTTGTTTCTGTTTGTTGTTTCTGTAATGATTCTACACATTAAGGACGTAAATTGTTCAAATTCCTTGGCAATTCAGTCCAAGTTCGTGGATGATCTCAGCTTGCACTCACAATTGTCTCCTCTGAAGATGCTGTCTCATTGCAGGAAATTTATAAACAAGGTGGTAGTTTGGTCCGAAACATGGCAATTGCCATTGGCTACAGACAAATGTATGCATGCGCCTCCATGTAGGAAATTCGCCCACGTTAATTGACTACAGGATTGGTAATGATTCTTTGGATCTGGTAGACTCGGTGAGGGGTTTGGGGATTTTCTTTAAGTGTGACCTCAAATATTCCCTTCACTGCTGCCACATTACAACACCTGCGAATCGTCGTGCATTTATTGTTCGCCGCTGCTTTACATCTGGAAATTGGAAATCATTGCTGTGGGCATATAAAGTTCATGTTCGTCCACACTGGAATTGCAAGTCAGGTTTGGTCACCCCGTCTTTTAAAGAATGTGGACAAGGTAGAATCAATAAAAGTATAACCGCAAGCTTGTTCATCAGTGTTGTCGTCTTGATAGCAGAAAATATTTCTTCTCGTGTTGTGTTGAGCCAGTTTGGAATACCCTTCCCGAGGTGGTTGTCGCTGTTACGTTGGTGAAGGAGTTTAATTTATTTATTTGGTTATTACCAGAGCTAAAGCCGTTATGCTATGCGCTCTTTCTACAGACTAGAAACGTGGAGTTTAAACGTGGGTAAAACAAGGCTAATCTTTGCCAGCATTTGTTGCAGCTTATTATTATAACCAATAATGGGTTTGGTTTTTAAAGCTTGCTTTTTTTTTTTTTTTAATGATTTAATTTACAAGGAAGCTGGGCGTAAGTGGTGGGTCTCCCCACCCTTTACTGTCTCGCTGACCTTTTAGGTAGAAAAAAGTATTTTATTATTATTATTATTATTATAAAAGTACACCATGTTAAGTTTTTCGAAGGAATATACCTTTGTAATTTTCTGATGACAGTTAAACAATAGGAAGCCAGTAAACGGCAGTCACCAGCGAATTAGCCTCTTTAAAACCAAGAATATACCTTCATAATTTTCTAACAGCTATTCACCAATGGGCAGCCACTAAATGACAGACACTAGGCAACTAGTCTCCTCGCGATATCATTCAATATCCTGACATCCTTTAATACCAAGCCAAAATTCGATGCGCCATTATGTCCCGATGCCAACACTGTGAAAATCCGATTACTGCAAATGAAGGCGAGATCATGTTATGTTTTTCTTGCAAATAAAATATCACTTCAAATGAACGGGACTTGATATTACAATGATAAAGGCTATGGGAAATGAAAAAAGAGTGGAACTGCAAACAAAGCAAAAGAAAAGTAGACAAAACTCAAACAGCGAAGATGTAAATGACAAACAATCAAATGATAATGAAGATGGTGCCGGAATCAGTGAAGTCACTAAAAACAATTCACTAGAAAGAATTGAACACAAAATAAACGAATTTTTAAAGGGGATGAAATTTAGCAAGGGACAGTACGAAGATATCAAGATAGAAAACATTGAAATATGGAAAGAAAATACTGAAATAAGAAGACGCCTACAAGCCATTGAAGAAAAAATAAATAAACTAGGAAACTGTAAACAAGACACACAGACCTAAAGTCAGCGTGGAAGAAATAAAAAAGAGCCAAAAGAAATCGATCAATACAACAGAAACAGGAATTTGAAAATCTTCGACAAGAAAATGACAAAAATGAAGACATCAGAGAATGCTATACTTCGAATTGTAAATGGGCTCCAGCTAGAGTATTTCGATGACAGCCATGGTGACAGAGCACACCGCATCCCAACAAAAACACCAAAAAGCCACAACCAATTGTGACACAATTTAAAATAGGAATTTCACAGATGATTGGCTTAAAAGGAAAAAGAGAAAATTTACGTAAACGAACACTTGTCATCATATTATAAATCTTTGCTGTGGAAATTGAAAACCCAACTAAAAACATCACACAAGTTCATGTGAATCAAAGATGGTAAAATCCACGCAAGGAAAAACGAAAGTGAAAAAGAGGTTGTTACAACCCTTAAACGACAACGACCTAGAATAAATAACAAAAACAATCGAAATTCAGAGCTCACCTGGAATTAAATGCAACAGTGGACATCTCGGAATCCACTACTGTCTCTGTTGAAAGCTTTTATGACCTTGCAAAAAAATTATCTGAACAATATTACTGCTAATGGAATACTTGGTATACAAATTAACCTTAGGAGTTATTGACAACATTGGGACGAATTTTAACTTGCTATTAATCAGGACAATATTGTACGGAACTTTATTGTTCTAAATGAAACAAATATAAAAGAAGAACTTGACCATTCCGTCATTGAAAATTATGTGCAATTAGCGAATTGCAGACAACTAAAAATGGGTGGTGGTGTTATTAATTTTTGTTCACCAAAGAAATAATACTAACTCTAAAAAACTTCTCTTATATAATAACAAAGCACTTCAGATTGATGTTACTGTGGATAACAGAAAATATACACTTGTTGTCATACATAGACAGCCATCTTATAGTTATAGTAGAATTAACTTTTTTAGGGCAGTGGTTCTCAAACTTTCTCTTGAAGCGGACTGGTAAATTTTTTCTCGGAGTGCCAGGGACTGGCAGCATAATTTTTTTTCGTAACCAGTTCAGCATAGGCAGCCAAATCATATGGAAGTACAAACGGCTCAATAATATACATTATTACTTCACAATAAATATTAAGTCTTAAGTTTAATGTTTTGTCTTAAGGCTAAATGTTTTTGTCTTAACAAATAACCTATTTTTACTTAAGTGAAAATCGAATATTAAGAGAAATTCGATTATTTCTTAAGTATAAGTCCATTTACTCTTAAGAGTAAATAGATTTAGCGTTCTGCGCACATAATGTTAAATCGTGCTTGTGACGTCATGCAAAGGTCTCGCGAATCGACCAATCGTATCACCTGTTGCGTTTCTCGTTTGACTGAAGTTTAAGCTGATCGAGTCGTTGTTTTTTTTGATTTGAGGATGCTGGCATTGCATACACTACAATTTATATTGGTATTCCTCTTTTTTTCTAATTTATCTGGTGTGAATTCAGGCTTTTCATGTGGCTGTGTTCATTTGAAAACCACTTGCCGTTTCATTGATGTAGTTTATGTTTGGCTGTGATTTAGCTATTGTCCCAATTGGTTTCTAAGGGAGAGAAACTGTTTAAATGTGTACAATGCGTTAGGTATATTCTACAAATTTAGATTGTTTTGGGTTTACGTAGCTAAAATCCACTAAGCAAACTCAAATTGTCTCGAATGGTAAACAAAATACACTTGACACCAAAATTCTCAACTCCAATAAAAATCAACACATGACAAGAAATGGATTACTGTACTTGTTTAATTCTGTTTAGTTTTATTCCATCTAGGCTCATTTAGCCTTATACTTATATGCGATTATTGACATATATTCGAGCAAAACATTATTGCATTACTTCAGGTGCCCGTAAATAAAAGATAGAGAGCGGAATAGAAAGAAGAGATCGTATTCATGGACTCTGACAATCAATAGACTTTAGCCTGAGCTAATTCCTTCAAGAGTGCAATTATTCCGTATTACTTACTGTCTTTCTATTATCCAATTTAAATATCAGCTCAATTATTAAACAGTTTGTATCGCGAACGATACAGCTTATACGTTACGCTTATCCAGTGGCTTAAGGCTATGTTGCCTGGCAACCAACTCCCAGTCGCCCTGAGTCTAGGACTGACTCGCTTCGCTTGCAGCAGTGGCTCAATCGGCTAGGCTAGGCGAATGTACAAGATGACAACTCGGCTTGAAACGACAACTCCACGACTGACTGAAGACATGCTATTTTGCCGTGTTTTAAGGCTGTTTTGAAATACTTAGAATTGAAGCCGTTCTAAGAGAGGTTTATTACTTCAGTGTGTCTTGAGTTAGGTTAGCTTGAAACCATTTATTTTACCATTGGCTAGTCCGAAACCAGCGCTCCTTGCCTTACTCTGAATAGACAGGATGTCCACCTGCTCTACTGAGAAGTGGGGATGTAAATGTTGTGCCAGACTTTCTTTGAATAGTTGGGGTGCGTGGCTTGGCCATTTTGCGGATATAAATCTCAACCTGTCATGTTGTGGTTGTGCTCTCTTTCTTGGCCCTGTTGGTCTTGTAAGGCTCTGCTTACAAAATAAAATAGCTTTGCTTGTTATTTCTTTTCTCTCAATAATAAATATTTGTAGATCATGCGCTTTTATTTTGATTAATATTAAATGAGCAGTGTCGAGTTATTCATGATATTATGCTTAGATCAATATGCAAGTATTGATTATTCTTAATTAATTTAATTAAAGTAATCTGCATAATTACGTCTAATTAATCCCATAACAACATCCTTGACAAAACAGTAAGCTTGTTGTCTCTTAATGAGACTACAGCTTATGCCTAGAATAATCAGTTTTCTAGATTATTTTATCGTTACTAACAGGCCTGTCAGCATAACCAGATTACCTCCGATACATCATAACGATTTTTCTTCCCGAGTCTCCCTCGAGGGTGAGCGTATGGGAAACTTCCTAATTGGCCAAGAATGAAGAAAACCCAGCACTAACGACATATAAGTTGAAAACCAGCCATGCTGAAATTTTGAACGCATGTATATGAATGAGCCGCTATCTATATAGATATTCTGACCAGGCACCAGTAACAGAGCTTTGTGTAAAATTTGCTTATGATGAAAGATTGTGGAAAGAAAAGTTCATGTTTAGAAAGAAACATCAAAATTAACACTTTTCTTGGTTTCTTTCCCATATTCAATTTCTGGTTTCACTTCTCCTGAGTCTGGTTTGTACATCTCGTTTTCCGGACTCGTTTCTTCGTTTTCTTTGTTATCGCCTTTATCTTTCGTAACATCTAAATTCTTCATGCCCTCTATCTTGTTACATGACAGCCATCTCTTCATGACAGCCATCTACTTCATGACAGCCATCTACTTCATGACAGCCATCTTTTCCTGACAGCCATCTACTTCATGACAGCCATCTGCTTCTTGGCAGCCTTCTTTTCCCACTATCCTTGACAAAGGTGATGCTATCTCCGCATCTATTAACAAGTAAAATCTCGAAACATCATTATTATATTACTTTCCTATTTTTTTCTTCTGTGTTCCTGCTTTTCCATTTTCGTCATGTTTTCTGTATCATCTGTTCGTCTTTCCAACCAACCTTGACAAGGAAAAGTCCTCCTGTGTCTCTTAACAGATTAACTTAGAAACAGCATTATTTTAATACTTCCCTAGTTCTCCTGTATTCCTGATTTTCCGTTTTTCGTCCATTTTTTCTGTCATCTCTTTCCTGGATGTCATCTGTGTCACCTCTTTAGACACCTTTTTTTTTTCTTTTCTCTCTCTCTCTCCATCCTTGACAAGGAATTGTCCTCCTGTGTCTACTAACAACGTAAAATTTGGAAAACATAGCATTGTATGAGACTTATCTCACCCATACAATTTTTAGGTATGAGAGTCATCTCACCCATACTGATCTCAAAGTATGAGAATAATCTCACCCATACAACTCCACTGCATGAGAATGATCTTACCTATACAACTTCCACTGTATGAGAATAATCTCACCCATACAAACTACTGTTTACCACATATACACAATTTTAGCAACACTTTTGGGATCCCAAATAAAAATACGTGTATATAAATCTTTTATAGTGCTCACTTTACCACGACTCGTAATTCAAAAATACCAGAATTCGAGTGCCGACTTAACGGCTTACCTAAAAACCTCCAACTGGATTATTTTCCTTTTTCTTTATTTTTCCTAATTTTCTTTTTCTTTCTGTATTTCCATCCTCTTATTCCATGATCACGTCAGATTTCCAGTCTCCACGTCAGACTTATTTCTACTCTCATCTCCTTCATTATTTACCACACTCCTGGCAAGAATAAAAAAAAATTGTTAATATTTATTAAGCGTAGCATTTTTGCATGTTATTCTGTCACATGTATTGTTTTTTCATCTTCCACTATCAACAATTTATTGTGCTGCTGCAACATAATATTTTGTTAGACACAAGTTTGCATTTATTCTCACTATTTCATTCATTCGGCTTATTTTCTTAACCTGTGCAAAAAGATGCCAGTTGGCAACGTTTTGTCAGTCGGTCAACCACTTTGAGGCATTTTATGAGCACGAGGGTACGGGATGCGTTCTTGTCTGCACCTCAGTAGGAAATAGAAGAGAGGAAGGGGGGGGGCTTCCGTAGCCTTGGAGCCCATTGTCGATAGAGACCCAATGACCTCAACCTGTCTAATTTTGGCTCGCTTGTAAACGGGTGATGTAGGAGGGGTTATTATTGTGACGTGACTACTCGCTGTTCCTCAATGTCATCTGATTGGTTCTGACCCCTGGTCGCTCTTTTTACCTCTTTCCACCCTTTTCCCTCCTTCTCGTGCACGGCTTCCGACTCACAAATTTTTTTTCATTCCGTCCAAGGATTTTCCAAGAGATTGTTTGTGTCAAAATTTGCAAGAGGGAGAAAAATCAAGGGAGGAGAAGTAAAAAAAATCTACACCATGCCGAAGCCGACTGTAGGAACGTCGTACTCCCGTATGGATCAGCACATGCGCTTAACACATCGAATTTTGTATAAGGACATAATGATTTTGTATCGTCTCCCGTACCACCACCATTTTTGCCATCCTGAACAGCCGCCATCTGTCCCCATTTCGTCAACGATCCCTGTCCGCCCTTTCGGGCCTATCCTGGGGAGCCTGCGACTGATTACGGTGTGAGAAACCTTTTCCAGCGCCTAGTGTATGGGCCGGCGGGATCCTGTGTTTCTTCCACCTTCCATCCCGGCCTAGAAGATCCCTTTGCCCGGGAAACGTGGTTCAAACAGCATTTCGGAACATGCCATTTCGGCAATACTGCCCATTGCTCGCATGCCTTGTATGGCATCTTTCTGCCATACCCGCGACCCAATGAAGATGTGGAAGGCTACATCCTTTGGGCCACGGCCGTCGAGGGATTACTCCATCCTGAGGAATCCGGCCCTTCCTCCGAATCTGCTTGCTACAGACCCATCAGTACTGCCGTGCCATCACCCAGTTCTCCTGCCATTGTATTCGCACTTGCCCTGGCTTCCAACCCTGCCGACCCTGTCCTCCTCGGGACCGATAGTGCACCCGGGCCCCTCTGCCAGGTTGCGTCGGTCTATAGACTCTCTGCCGAAGCCAGGTCCTCTAGCCAGCTATACCCATATAATCTGGTGGTTCTCCTGAAAGGTAAGAAAGTCTTTCTTTACAAAATACGGGGAACAAGGTGGGGAGGTTAAAATTATATATATATAATATAATATATAATATTTACGATTCTGTAAATTAAAAAAAATTTAAAAAATTATATATATAAAGAAAAATTCCTTTCTAAACCCAGTTTACAATATATATGCTCGTATTGAGTAAAAGAAAATTTGTAACTAGTGGTAATTCTTAATATTTCACCTGTTCGTGAACCCCTTACTAAGAATCCGACGTTAATAGGATTTTATTTCTTATTTCAGCGGAGTCCGACGAAGCTGCGATGTCGATATTGAATAGGTTGAAAATTCTTGAGCTGCAGGACTATAGGACCTGCAGCCATCTGTAGCCTATATATACGCTATGGACATCACGTTGTACATACCGACCCTATAATTCTTATTTACACTGACCTTATGTCGCAACATTTTAATGTTCCCAGATTAATTTTTTTAACTTAGATTTTGAGTACTTTGTTGTTTCCTAATACTTATTTCTATTAAATGAATGTTACTCTCTCTTGATGTTAGTCATTCCCTTAATTTGTGACAATGCTGCCCTGTGTCTTCGCGGATTCCATACAACCCTGAGCTGAAAAATCGGTAGTTCGCCCGAAGAGTTATACTGGTGTTACTAGTAATGGAGTTCCTGCTTTATTTATGAATTTAATTTGAACCAATCGTGAGAAGGAATTACTTGGCCTTAGCTACATATATTTTTACTATTTGATCCTTTAGTAGAATGTTCTGGTTTATTTAATTCAAATTCTACCGAATTCATTTTTGTTTTATGCTGTAGGTTATTTCCTGTCTTGATTTAAGATTTTCACAAGTCACCTTCACTTTTAGCTTTGTTGCTATAGCAATGTGTGACGTCAATGGTACTTCTCTCTCCTGAATGGCCTGCTCTGCACACAATGGAATGATTCTAGCATCGTGAATGGTTGATGTGCGCGATGTATTCTGGATACAGGGACGCGTGACTAGATACAAGGACCAAAACAAGAGAAAATTTCCTTTATCAGCTGCCATCTTGCCTACTTTGCTTGTCTCCCTTATTTGCTCTGCCATTCTGCCGTTAATTAGGTAATTATTTAGATTAAGGGCACCATGCCAAATCACTTAATTGTTGTACTAACCGACGCTAGTCTTCATCCTAACACCATTTTGCATCATAAAACCAAGGGAAAAAGGGTGTAAGGTTGTAAAAAAAAATTTCAAAAGACGGAAAATGCTAGTCAAATACGTGTTAAAGCAGCGGCGGAGACACCCATATTGAGAGGGAAGAAGGGTAGCCAGAAATCCCGATTTGCACCTCACTAAAATTTTACGGAAACATAACCAAACCTAACCTAACCAACCTAACCTAACTGACAATAACAACAAAACCACACGAAACTGGCAATAACAAAACAACGAAAGAAAAATTTCCGCAACGTTTGTTGTTTTGAAAATCGGGTTTTCCAGCTACCATGCTTCCCGAATCAAACACCTCATAGTATGGCTGCCACCGCCGTAGCGTTAGCGTGTCTGTAACTAGCATTTTACGTCTTTTAAATAATTTTTTAAGAAGTTTATAGACGTTTCCCCTGGATTTTGTGATGCAAAATGGTGTTAGGATGAAGACTAGCGTCGGTTAGTACAAAAGTTAAGTGATTTGGCATGGTACCCCTAATCTAGATAATTACCACTAATTATTGGTCTTAGCCGTAAGTTTCTTGTCGAAAATGATTCCAAAGAATACATTAAGCCTTCTAGCAACGTAATTTCGCATTTTTGGCGTATTTTAGTAATTTTAAACTTGAAATTTCGTTCAATTACGTGCTGCGTTTTCAGCACTTAAAATGTTTCTCTCGCGTGTCAACAATTGCATTGCCGAAACTAGGCCAACGCACTGTGTAGCCTCGCTTCGAACTTGTTTAGTCCAATTTTAATTAATTATTACTAATTTAACTTGAAACTATGCTCTGAATAGGTTACTTTTAATGCCACCATTCGTAATTCCTATTTTTGAATTTTCCAAATGCTGTAATTTACTCCTTTTTAATGCGATAAGTTTTTCACACACCGCGTTCACATGTATAAGGCTTTTCTCGTGTGTGTCAGCATTTTGACGCAGCAAATGTAGTAGGCTAGCGACGACCATCACCAATACACATCTCCTGTATTCGAAACTACAATTATTTGTTGCAAATATGTATGTATTTTACAAGCATTTGGTATGCCAATTGTACTTTTAATATTTTCGAATTCACTTAAAATTGCAGGTAAGGGGGAAATTCGTTAATCACACACTTCAGATTTATACGGAATTTCCCGTGTGTTTCAACGTGTTGGGCAGCAAGTGCTGTCTGCTACGAACGCAAGTCATACCGACTATTGCGATGATAATATACTTGATAAATGCCAATGAACAAGTACATTCTTTGTTCTTTGTTCATTCTTTCTTAATTGTCACCTTTTTAGAGACAATTACCGCTCGTAGGTTAGAAAATTTCACGAATCCCGTGCTTCACATTTATACGGCCTTTCTCTATTGTGTCTACTGTATTCGCTATTGTAATGGCTACTATCAGGAGCCTATAGAAAACAACTAGGAGCGTGTCTCGGTAAATTCCACTACAGTGTTAAGTCAGGTGCGGCTACAGTGGTGTAGAAATTTGTTAGCAGAGGTCGCCACCTGCATGAGATGATTAGAGGTGTGCGTCACGTTCTCAAGGCTAATTTTCAGTCCTTTGTTTTTAAACAATAAGTGTTTAACATGGAAACAATACCAAAGTAATAATAAAAAAAACTAAACAAACAGATAATCAGTTGTTCGTAAGTTGCTCTAGCCAACAATAAAATAGAGCGCTGCTTTGTGGCACACGTCTGCTTTGCGTGCGAAGTTTGTTTCAATTTTAGACAACTTGGTGCAGGTGCAGTATTGTTGTTCCTTCTGGCGTTTGCACTTCGTACTAAATTAAACGCTTCTAACATAGACCAGCCACACACGCTCCTAGTTGTTTTCTATGGGCTGCTGCTACTATGGATTGCAAAAAAAATTTACGAATTTTATCGTTATTATATTACTATTTCCTTTAAACCTTGGGATATCAATCGCAATTTCAGGTAAGAAATTTCAGATCAGAGTTCTCACATTTATACAGTTTCTCTTCCGTGTGTCGCTTACACCAGCTGCGCTAGGCTATCTCGAACCATAGCGATTCCAGCTCCTTCTATCCATCGTAATTTATCCAAATCCATACTGAATTTTATTGTTATGCATGTCCTATTCACACATAAAACCTGCTATTTAACTGGATTATCGCAATTATCGCAACCCGCGTTGACCGCAGGTAAGGAATATGTTGAATCACAACGTTCGCATTTGTATGTCATTACTTCAAGCTTCCAGCGAAATACATCAATTGCTACCAATATTTAACAGCAATTTGCCATTATTATCCAAATATTATGATTAGTTAGTAATGATTACACCAGATTATTTATAATATTTATACCTGAGAACAATTTTAACTCTAAGTGTACAGATTTTATTCTATGAATACGAGAAATTACGGATCACACTGTACATATTTACACTGCTTTCTACTGGTGTGTGAGCGTATGGGCTGTAGGCTAACATTTAATTGTTGTCAACTTTTGCATCCAATTGCTTTTTTAAACGAGTTTCTGGAGTACATTTTGACGAACGAGTGTTATACGAATGCGTCGCACCTCTATGATGTTGCAGTTTTAATTCATGATCAAGCTTTCTATATTTATTTTGGAACACTTCAGCCGATCGTGGCTCAACAAGCTTACGCTTAAGTGTTTATCTCCAGTATCATTTTCGGAATTTGATGCTGCAAAATTAGGCAAATCGATTTCCGAAGCATGATCGCTTGGATCTTCCAGGGGCTTAGCAATGTACCGTTTTAGATTTATTTCCTCCTCCGTTAATTCACCACTAACGTACTCCACTATTTCCAAATCAGAAGCTCCATTGAAGGGTATGGGTTGGTTATTTTCCCGTAGGAACCAAGCTCTAATGTGGTTAACGTGTACGTACACATAGTATTTTTGTTGGATCAAGAAAATGAACTACACGCACGATAACATCATTTATGAACTCCATAATCCTGTACGAACCTATGTACGCCCGCTGTAATTTTGGAGAGATCTGTTTAATCAAAAGGAACATTTTGACTAATACATAATCATCCACCAAAAAAACATACGGACGTGCAGTTTATCATAAAATTTCTGTGTTTTGATAGCTTTCCAGTTTTGCATCTGCGGAACTTCAAAAGCTGCTTGTAGTCTAGTTTCTAAACGAACGCTGGCTTGAAACGCTGGCTTGAAACAGAGTGCACTTGGTAAACGTAATTCTGAGCTAAAGTGGAGGAAGTGTGAAGACAGTAAAGTCAAGGAATTTGGTACCGAATTCAACGCCATGGTTACCATTGGTAGGAATTTATCCCATTCTTGTTCACAATTTGTTGCAACCTTACGCAAAACTGTCTCAACGCATTTATTTGCTGCTTCGATTTTTCCTCCGACGCATGAGACGTTAGGGTTGAAATTTATTTGCTTAATTTGAAACAAATTCGCTAGTTTCGCAACAACTTCGTTGCGAAATTCTGAGCCGCAATCCGATCTTAAGGATAAGGGACAGCCGAATCTAGAGATTAGCCTAGTGAAAAGTTGCGGAAAGTTTCATGCCTGACTTAGCCACTAGGCCTAGTGCCTTGTCCACATGACTGATATGTGTGGAAAAACTGGACTAGACAGTAAAATGTCGTCCAAATAAATGGCACAATAGACGCCCAGTATGTCCGCAAATACTTGCTGTGCACAAAACTGAAAATGTGTAGGGCTTGTTTTAGGCCCCATTGGGACCCTCAAAAACAAAAATTGTCTGTTGTGAGAACAGAATGTGGCCTTAGGCACAGCTGAATCAGCAAGTTTCAGCTGGTAAAATCCAAATTTGAAGTCGAACTTCGAAAATTATTTAGCGCCACTCAAATGTGCCATGCTTTCGCTCACAGTAGGAATCGGTACACTGACACTCTCAACAGTAGAATTCAAGCCTCTTAGGTCAACTACGGGCCTATACCCTGTAGACTTGTGCCGTACGAGAAGACATGGCGACATCCATGCGCTTTTATTTTCATTTATTATGCCAGTTCTCAACATTTCCTCTAAATAACTGTCCAGTAACTCTCTCTGATGAAATGGCACTCGATACAGCTTCGAGCAAACTGGTTGTGAGTTCCCTGTATCAATATTCACCCCGTACCCTTCGTATATTCCAAGGTCAAAATCGTGTTTAGAAAACGATTCTTGATGATTTTTAAGCATGTCTAGGAATTCTAGCCTTTGTTCGTCGCTTAAATCAGGAAATATGAACTTATGCTTCAATTTGTCCCAATCTGCATCCAATTCCTCCTTCGAGCGCTGCTTGGGGGGCTTGGGAGGCTCAGCTGAGGGCCCAGCAGGCACCTCTGCTCCTTGTGTAGCTTGTTGCGCAGCTATCTCGATGGGCCTTGACCTTGATTTGCTGACATCGGCCACATGTGCGTCTACGGAAGCCACGCGATCGTCGTGGTCCACCAACGCAGTTGTATAAACGCCTAAAACTGTGCCCGCAACAAGTTTTGCAGCAAAACCAGCCATATTTGCACATAAAATCGGTACAGTGCCCGTAGGATTAGTATTTACTCAACTATGCGCAAAACAAACTCCAGTATTACCATTCTTTGGCGTGAACACGCCTGTCTGGATTTCCGACTGGGGAGTATTTAACAAACCAGTTACACGACACTTAGTATTGTTTGGTATTATCTCACCTCTGAGCAGCGTGACTTCGATATCGACATATTCGTTCTGTGGCGCACAATTCCAACTTGATTCGGGATTTTCGTCACCACATTCGTCTGAACACACAGTAATAACTGCAATGTGGGGATTAATAGGTCTATATGCATCCCTCTTAATTAATTCCATATTAATGTTGTAAGCTTGCCATGCAGCTGCTGCTGATGAAGACATTTGATATCTCAGCTCGACAATTTCCAAAATATTACTTGAGCAATTTATTTTCACCAAATCAGACTGACTCGACAAAAAATCATAGCCTAACATCATTGGTATATTTCCAAAACTACCATTCGGCACTGTGACAAACTCGTGCTCTTTTTCAAAACCACGTTTTGAAACAGTTGTTACAATTTTCCGTGTTGCTGCTATACAGCGATTTCCCACGCCCACCAGATCAATGGGTGTGGCAAGGTTTATTAAATAGCCTTTACTGGCGCTATTTGTAAACAAGGCTTGCGCCAATGTATTGTCAAGTAAACTGAGTGTAGAACCAGTATCGACCAAACACATCTTAGGCACATCACCAATGTTAAATACAAGGTGGGGCCGTACGTACATCGTGTGTTGTTTATCCTTGACAATAATAATGGTTGCGCCGCTACTGCTTTTCTCGCTCGCCTCATCGCCCTCTTCAAAATCCAATAGGCTACCTTCCGCGTTTCTAGTTTCAATTGCTGATCCTAGATTGCGTTGGGTGTACCTTTTGTTCAAATTTAGGCTACCGTCACGCTTCAGTGACTACTCGTTTACAGGTGGATTATCAGCGACAGTTACTGACGTACTATCCCAGAAATTTAAACAAATAGTTGGTTCTTTTACACCATTTATAGTTGGTTCTAACACCATTTGGAATTCTAACCTTCCAGTTGTCCAAAGCACGTTTTGAAATGCCCATAGCTGAACCAGACGGCATTTCGACGTCAGTTTTACGAAATGTTTGTGTATAGTGTTTAAGCTGACCAGCATCAAGTTGGTTACTTCCTTATTCCTTATTTGACTTTTGACAGTGTATGGGAAGCAATACCACACAAAGAATGAAATGAAAGAAAAAGTAACAAAAAAGTAAAAAGGAACAAGGAATAATAAATGGGAGTAAACTTGAAATAAAGGCTGTTATGTGTAGGTTAGGATTCAAGAATGGTATTAGAATTTCTATGATAAAATAGGGACCTATTATTCAGTTTGTTGAAATAAGCACCTGTTAGTTTCTGTTACTAAAGCCTGTTCCGGCATGTGAGTAGGCTTGAAATAAAGGCTGTTATGTATAGGTAAGAGTTCAAAAATGGTTTTGATATTATTATGTTAAAATAGGGATCTTTTATACAATTTGTGTGAAATAAGCACCTGTTAGTTTCTCTGTTACAAAAGCCTGTTCTGGCATGTGAATAGGTTTGAAATAAAGGCTGCTATGTGTATGTTAGGGTTCAAAAATGGTTTTTGTATTTACATGTTAAAATAGGGACATTTTATACAATTTGTGTGAAATAAGCACCTGCTAATTTCTCCGTTACTAAAGCTTTTACTGGCATGTCAGTAGGCACAAAATAAAGAATAGTTTCTATAGGTTAGGATTCCAAAACGCTATTTGGGAGTCTATATTAAAATCGGGCCCTATTAATTAAATGGCTGAAATGAGCACCTGTTAAAGTTATCCATTACTAAACGTTTTACCGGGATGTGACGAGGCTCAAAATAAAAGATAGTTTGTTTAGGTTAGGATTCTAAAACGATATTTGGGATTCTATGTTAAAATAGGGTCCTATTACTTATTTAGCTGAAATGAGCAACTATCAGTTTCTCCATTTCTAAAGCTTTCACCGGCATGTGAGTAGGCTCAAAATAAAGGCTAGTTTGTATAGGTTAGGATTCCAAAACGATATTTGGGATTGTATGTTAAAATAGGGCCCTATTACTTAATTAGCTGAAATGAGCACCTGTTAGTTTCTCCATTTTTAAAGATTTTACCGGCATGTGAGTAGGCTCAAAATAAAGGCTAGTCTGTCTAGGTTAGATTCCAAAACGATATTTGGGATTCTATGTTAAAATAGGTCCCCATTACTTAATTAGCTGAAATGAGCAACTGTCAGTTTCTCCATTTCTAAAGCTTTTACCGGCATGTGAGTAGGCTCGAAATAAAGGTAGTTTCTATAGCTTAGGATTCCAAAACGATATTTGGGATTCTATGTTAAAATAGGGCCTTATTACTTAATGAGCTGAATGTCTGTTTCTCCCTTTCTAAAGCTTTTACCAGCATGTGAGTAGGCTAAAAAAAAGGCTAGTTTGTATAGGTTAGGATTCCAAAACGATATTTGGGATTCTATGTTAAAATAGGTCCCCATTACTTAATTAGCTGAAATGAGCAACTGTCAGTTTCTCCATTTCTAAAGCTTTCACCGGCATGTGAGTAGGCTCAAAATAAAGGCTAGTTTGTATAGGTTAGGATTCCAAAACGATATTTTGAATTCTATGTTAAAATAGGGTCCTATTACTTAATTAGCTGAAATGAGCACCTGTTAGTTTCTCCATTTTTAAAGCTTTTACCGGCAAGTGATTAAGCTCAAAATAACGGCTAGTTTCTATAGGTTAGGATTCTATAATGATATTTGGAATTCTAACTTAAAATATGGCCCTATTACTTAATTAGCTGAAATGAGCACCTATTAGTTTCTCCATTTCTGAAGTTTTTACCGGAATGTGAGAAGGCTTAAAGTAAAGGCTATTTAGTATAGGGTACAATTCCAAAACGATATTTGGGATTTTATGTTAAAATATGGCCCTATTAATTAAATGGCTGAAACGAGCACCTGTTAAGTTTTTCCACTACTAAAGCTTTTACCGGCATGGGAATAGGCTCAAAATAAAAGCTAGTTTGTATAGGTGAGGATTCCAAAACGATATTTGGGATTCTATGTTAAAATAGGGCCCTATTACTTAATTAACTGAAATGAGCATATGTTAGTTTCTCCATTTCTAAAACTTTTACCGGCATGTGAGTAGCCTCAAAATAAAGGCTAGTTTGCATAGGTTAGGATCCCAAAACGATATTTGCGATTCTATGTTAAAATAGGGCCCTATTACTTAATTAGCTAAAATGAGCACCAGTTAGTTTCTCCATTTCGAAAGCTTTTACTGGCATGTGAGTAGGCTCAAAATAAAAGCTAGTTTGTCTGGGTTAGATTCCAAAACGATATTTGGGATTCTATGTTAAAATAGGGCCCTATTACTTAATTAGCTGAAATGAGCTACTGTCAGTTTCTCCATTTCTAAAGCTTTTACCGGAATGTGAGTAGGCTTAAAGTAAAGGCTATTTCGTATAGGTTAAGATTCCAAAACGATTTTTGGGATCCTATGTAAAAATAGCGCCCTATTAATATTAAATAGTTGAAATGAGCACCTGTTAAGTTTTTCCGCTACTAAAGCCTTTAGCGGCATGGGAGTAGGCTCAAAATAAAAGCTAGTTTGTATAGGTTAGGATTCTAAACCGATATTTGGGATTATATGTTAAAATAGGGCCCTATTACTTAATTAGCTGAAATGAGCAACTGTCAGTTTTATCCTTTCTAAAGCTTTTACCGGCCTGTGAGTAGGCTCAAAAAAAAGGCTAGTTTGTATAGGTTAGGATTCCAAAACGAAATTTGGGATTCTAAGTTAAAATAGGGCCCTATTACTTAATTAGCTGAGATTAGCACCTGTTTGTTTCTCCATTTCTGAAGCTTTTACCGGCAAGTGAGTAGGCTCAAAATAAAGGCTAGTTTGTATAGGTTTGGATTCCAAAACGATATTTGGGATTCTTTGTTAAAATAGGGCCCAATTACTTAATAACCTGAAATGTCAGTTTCTCCTTTTCTAAAGCTTTTACCGGCATGTGAGTAGGCTCAAAATAAAGGCTAGTTTCAATAGGTTAGGATTCCATAACGATATTTGGGATTCTATGTTAAATTAGGGCCGTATTAATTAAATGGCTGAAATGAGCACCTGTTTGTTTCTCCATTTCTAAAGCTTTTACCGGCTTTTAAAAGCTTTATAAATGGAGAAACTGACAGATGCTCATTTCAGCTAATTAAGTAACAGGGCCCTATTTTAACATAGAATTCCAAATATCGTTTTGGAATCCTAACCCATCCAAACTAGCTTTTATTTTGAGCCTACTCACATGCCGGTAAAAGCTTTAGAAATGAAAAAACTGACAGGAGCTCATTTCAGCTAATTAAGTAATAGGGCCCTATTTTAACATAGAATTCCAAATATCGTTTGTATAGGTTAAACCCTAACCTATACAAACTTGCCTTTATTTTGAGCCTACATACATGCCGGTAAAAGCTTTAGAAATGGAGAAACTGACAGGTGCTCATTTCAGCTAATTAAGTAATAGGGCCCTATTTTAACATAGAACCCCAAACATCGTTTTGGAATCCTAGCCTAGCCTTTATTTTGAGCCTACTCACATGCTGGTAAAAGCTTTTGAAATGGAGAAACTGACAGGTGCTTAATTCAGTGAATTAGGTAATGGGGCCCTATTTTAACATAGAATCCTAAATATCGTTTTGGAATCCTAACGTATGCAAACTAGCCTTTATTTTGAGCCTAGTCACATGCCGGTAAAAGCTTTAGAATTGGAGAAACTAACAGGTGCTAATTTTAGCTAATTAAGTAATAGGGCCCTATTTTAACGTAGAATCCCAAATATCGTTTTGGAATCCTTAACCTATACAAACTAGCCTTTATTTAGACCCTACTGACATGCC
>JAHWFP010233080.1:41455-54844 GCA_023313725.1 Lithobius niger | reverse complement strand
AAAAAGACCGGTTCTGAGTATGCTTTTTAGAAAGCAAAGTTTTAGGAGGCGTGTTCAGAGTTTTTTTTTAGTAATAATATCGACAATAATCGACATGTACTTTAAAATTCCATTTTTGGTTGATAGTCAGGCATATTGATTTAATGCGTTTGATAACTTCAAACCTTTTGACAATTTCAAAACTCGTACAGTTTTTATCACATTTTACATTATCATAATAGTGTAATAGAATTATCTTTATCTTTTTTTACGTAGTTTATTTTTTATTTTTAGATTCTAGATTTTAAGTTAGATTTAGATTTAATTTTAGATTATTAGATTTTTCATCGCTCATGTACAATTCATTTGTAATACGACAATTCTTATTCACAAGAATTTTGTATTTCCAAGTAAATAGTGGCGTCTGCAATTCGATTTCTGTTCTCATTTTAATCGTGACGCCGACAAAATCCTAATTGACAAAGCGTCACGCGCTGTTAGCGCCGGCAGCCAAGTGGCGTCAAATGATGACGTAGCACCTACGTATGGGTCACGTGACCCCAAAACTTCTATTTCGAGCAGCACGGAGCAGCAAAGACGCCGCGTCTGAAAACGTGTGTCGTCGGTGCAAATACACGAGGCGTCACAGCGCGTGCAGACAGAAAATTACGGCGACACGAGGCAAAAGCGCCCGTGTAGATGCACCTTAAGTCATAAACTGTCAACTTGTCATTCTGTCATAACAAAATTGCAGTAGGTAATATAAAATGATTGATTGCATCGTTACGTTTAAAATAAATGTATGAATAAATTTTTTGAATTATTTTTCGTACTATTAACCTTTTAAACTCCCGTTTGGTAATTAAGATATTTGGCTTTAACATTTTTAATACTACAGCACTGCAAAAACTTGGGGAAAAAAAACAAGATTTCTCTTTTTCCAAACGGCATTTAAATTTTGTTTAATATGCAAATGAAACCAAATAAAATTATTAAAGCTAAAATTAATAAAAAAAAATCGTTAAAAAATATTTACATCTTCAAGCATGGTTGTTATCAGTTATACATGTCCGGTTTGCTTCCGGGTTAAACCGGAAGTGAGCAAGGACTGGCGATCTTAAACGATGTTTACTTTGTCTCATGGTGACTTCGGCTAAAAAAAGAAATTAAGGGTGCAGATTCAACAGTTTAAAGATTCTGTAGGTGGTTTTACTTTGAATGGTACTAGACATTGTAGGGGAATTACGCATTAATTCAAAGTTCAACACAAAACACAGTTCGTTTTGCAAATTTCCAACGAACACTTTCTTGATTGATACCATTGTTCATCTGAATGGGTGACGAGTGGCTGAGTGGCTGTTGTTCGTCTGAGTGGTTGTTCATCAAAAATTTGGAAAACGAACTGTGGTTTGTGTTGAACTTTGAATTTGCGTAATTCTCTTACAATTCAACAGTTTCTTCGACACAATAAACTAACTTCAAACTAACACCTACCAAATGAAGTAAATGCTCAAATCTTTCCAGAAATAAAAGTTCAAAGGTAAAAATTGTTTATAGTTCGTGAGTTAAGCCTAACTCAAAATGACATGTGCAATCCGGAAAACATGCTTCTGGTTAATCCTAAACGGCGCGGTTAGCATTTTTGCAGTAGGAGACGGTAAGTTTGATTGGATTAATGATTAAATGATTAATAGTATACTAACTAACACAGTACGCCGTTAAGTGTTCATTTTGCGATCAAGCACATAGGTTGTTGGTGATCAGCAGACTTTAGAAATTGGTAACGGTAATCAGCACTTGTTCGGCAACTCGTCAAATTTTGACCGGCACCCAATTTTTACCGATCACACTGTGGTCAGCAAAAATCAGTTCAGCAATATCAGTTCAGTACACCCTTCATGCTGGGTATACCATAAACCCTAGCGTATCCTATGTTACATAGCACAAGACAGTAGAATAAAAACGTCGAGCGAACTCACTATTAATATAATACTCCCTCCCCTTGGCTATACACACAATGACTTAAGAAAGGTCTCAAGGAGAAATCTAATTCAAAAGCAGCATTAGCATTACTGTAATTGTCAATAAACATTTAATATCAAATTAGCTCTCACCCACAAAGATCTCTAGACAGACTGTTTCGCCCTTGTTTGGGCTCGTCAGTAGAGAATACTTTGTGGAGGAGAGCTAGGCTATGCTTGCTAGGGCAAATGACAATGGCTAATTGATATTAAATTATCAATTGGTAAAAATTGTCCTCGGCCTGGGTGTCAACCATTCAGTAGAATGGAGCCCCAAACAAGCAGATGTTTCTGCTATTTCGCTTGCTGAAATCGTATTCGTTTCGCCTTTGTCAATAAACATCTTTTAATGCCATTTCATTACCTCGCTTGGCTCCTTCGCTTCCCCCAGGCCATGGTAATTCAGAATTTTCAAGTTCTTCCTTAAGCCAGTTAGGTACCTAAAAATGCAAATGGCATTAAGCAATGTAGGGGGAAAGTAACAACTGCAATAAGATACTCTAGCGCATATATCAGTAAAATCACATGCATATCACTGGATAAAATTTGGGACAGTTAAGAAAAAGCGGCTGGTTTGGCTGTAATGGTGACAGTGGGTTGACGCAGTGGGTTCAGGGATTACGGAGCTCTAAACGACCAGATTGATTGTTTTACATTGTTTTAAACATTGTTATTAAGCAACAATGCCATTTAGCAAACGCCAGCTGCAAGACATAGACTGAAGATTAAAGGATTTGTTTCTCTTGTTAACACTAGCGATAGCCAGGTTAGTAAAGGCCATAGCTATTTACCGAGCTTAAAGACGGCGCAACAAAACAAACAACAAATTAATTATAAAGGTGTCACACATGCCCCACCCCTCATCCACCACCACACCAATTTATTACAATTCACAAAGTAACACGGATTAATAAACAAAAACGTATCGTTAAAAGTTAAAAGTAAGGGTGTAAAAGTCAAAACCTGTAAGGAACACGGACAAGCTTTGACTGTAAGGGTCTAGGTGTTAGCCAACAGCGAAAATCATACACTAGAAATAGTTCAGTCAGCCACTTTTATGCACTTACATGAAATCGGAGTAGCATGACCCGGATTCGAACCGGCTACCCAGTTCGCCCTCAGATCACTTGCATAGCGCCTTAATCTCTCCGTTGCACTCCGATGAAACGTAAGTGCATAAAGGTGGCTCACTGAACTACGTTATTTCTAGTGTACGATTTTTGCTGTTGGCTAATTTCCAATTTTCCTTAATATTATTTCCAGCGATTTATGTCTATTTATTAATGACTTAGTAACTCAGACAGAATGGGTGTACACGCTTACGCTTCTAGCAGGTTGTCTTGCTTGGAATCGCTGCCGGTCTAATTCTTAGCAGCGTCTTACTGTCCAAATTTGACACCTAGACCCTTACAGTCAAAGCTTGTCCGTATTCCTTACAGGTTTTGTCTTTTAGACCCTTACTTTTAACTTTTAACGACACGTTTTTGTTTATTAATAGTTAGTAAAGCACAACGAGTCTTTTCACAGCAAAGGATGGTGGCAATTTATTTAATTTTTATTTACCAACCAGACGGAAATATTAAGCATTAAAACCTCAGGATTACTTAGAATTGTTAGATGTCATGCGGCCCTACAGTTAAAGCAGCGTACGTCAATACGACATTTTTCATACATTTGTCGCTTCACAACCTTTAGATTAATAGCATTTTAAATCGTGTATCAAATGTAGCAACAATGAGACATTACCAGTTTATTGTATGAAATTAGCCTGTTCCATAATGAAACCTTGACACTGACAGGAACTAGATTCAATGTGAAATGTTGGCAGTGGCAGGAACTTCATTCGAGATACTTTGGAAGTAACGCCACTCAAACCACACTCATTCTAAAATTAAATACCAAAATTAAATACCAGCTTTAAAACTTTAAGAAAAGACAATAACGACTTTGTTTACTTTGTGAGTGGGATAACATTAGTGCAAATTTTCAACAGTTCTGGAGGATTTGTTGTAGTATAATCAATTCCTATTGTCTTCCTCAGGCCTTCGAAATCGTGCTGAAAGTAATCACTTTCAATAATCACTTTTATTGAAGCATGGTTTTTCATCTGCTTTAAATTCTTTTTCACTGCATTTTGACACTAGAGACAATTTTATAGCATCCATAACTTCATTTCATTCAGCAGTATAGAAAGACGAACAAAATTAAAATTATAAATCTATAACCAGACATTATATTAGATTATATATACCGTATACATTCCTATATTTACATTTAGATTTATATAATCATTATTATACATTTATTTGGACCTACACTCTTTCCATTATCATATGAATGTAGATATCAGTATAAAAAGTGAAGGTTTTATGCCATAATTAGCAAAGAAATGAGCAGTTTCGTGATTGATCGGCCGCCATCTCTTATGACGTCATAGCTGGAAAACGTACCAGGTGGTGGATGTCCACCCAGGTAAAAAAATACTCGCTAAGACACATACTGAGCATTCCTGAAGAAAAGTTCTCACTACTCAAACTTTCCTATAGAACCATGGCCAGGTCCAGGACTATTAAGCAGGTACTACGATTATTTTCCCTACAAACTAGGCGTATGTAGACACCAGTGCCGAAGCAAGATGGGGGCCAAGGGGGCGGCCTCCCTGAGCGCCGAAAGAGGAAAGGGTGCCGAAAATGCTGCCACTCACCTCCTCCAAAAGGAAAGAAGGAAAAAAAAGTTGAACTTTAATAAATGCTCTACTAGGGAAACCTACCCTAAATACAATTGGTCTTGAAAAATTAATCTGAGTTGCAGCAGTAGTTTATGGTAGAGGTACCCTGTGACTAGCAAGCAAGCTCACAAGGACATGAATTTGGCAACAAATACGGTACTTAATTTTTGACCCAGTATTTGGGATTTCTTCAAGTAAAAATGTTAAAACACTAAAAAACGTGGGAGCTGCTACAAATTGTGGACTTAACACAGTCGCCATGTTGGAAAATGATCCAGAATGGCATCTGTATTAAGTCCAGAATTTGTGGCAGCTCCCTGCTTTTTTAATGTTTTAACATTTTTATTGTGAACAAGTCTCAAATTTCGAGCCAAAAATTAAATATTTGTTGCTAAATTCATGTTATGGTTAATTTGTTTGCCAGTCAAAGGGCACCTTTAATCATAAACTAAATACAACTGTAATTCTTCAAATGAAGACATATATTTTTGTCTCACGCCTACCTACCTCACGCCGTCATGTCAGATTCGTGTATTTTCAGTGCTTTTGCCTTACCTCTGTGGCACCGTGATGAGTTCTTTTTCGATAGATTTGGGAAGAGGTGTGTGGGAGGGGGAGGAGGAGGTTACAATATGCTGTGTAAGAACGATAAAGCGGGTGCTCAATGAGCTACTGACCCCGGGCGCTCAAACACCTAGCTCCGGCACTGGTAGACACATGCCCTGTGTATGGTTCTTTCATTGTTTTTTAATTTACAATAATTAGTATATACTATGCACTCCTTAGCCAACTAAATACACGAAAATATGCACAACTATCGTCGCAAATTTTGGACAGCCCTTCATCTGCTGGATATGTAAAGTCATAGCTGACTGTCTTCTTCAGGCACTACACTTCCTCCCCTCTTTTTCTCGTCGCTACTTCGCGTGTATTATTCGAAAGTTGGCTAATGGTCGCAGCCTACTGCAGTTGTAGGGCCGTCACTCCACTTTCGTCTCACACACTCACATTATTTTCCATGCAGAAGATTACTTAATGGCTGGGTTAGGTACACATCTTTCCGTTTTCGAAATCGTGCATAATTTTCGTTAACATGTCTCGTGGTTTTAAAGTAAACAACTCAACGTTTTTTTTAGCCAACTAGGTGACACAAACTAACGTAAATTACCTTAGCAATTTTTCCCTAGGATTCGGGTCATTCAGAACATCAAAGTAGAAATGCTGACGCCATCTAGATGATACCAGTTGAACTACTAATTTTATCCCTGGCAAATTTATTACGAAGTTCTTGCACTCCCAAATTCTCCTAAACTTATCCACCCCTTCATATATCAATAACTCGTAATGGTTACAGGCAAGGAAAACTAAACTATTTAAATAAAAAGGGATTCAATTGAATTCTTACTGGACCCATTGTGTCCAATTCTTTGCTTGGACTTTGTCCTTCCGGTTCCGGCCTCTGGGTGAGATGTAACGTTGCATCATTCTTTGAGACACTGGCAGAATTTTTTTCATAAACCCCTGGAGGTAAAGATTCTTCTGCCTCACGCCCATCCCTACTGGTTAGCGGTGGACGAACTCTACGGCGGCCATGGCTGGGCAACGGTGCAGTTGTGTCCACTACAACAAATATGTTTTGGCCCTCACAACGAATGCTGGATAAATTCACAGTCTCACCTTTGCTGATTTGTGTAGGAGATGCGTATAACCTGAAATAAAAGAATAATGGAACAATTGTAGTAAACACCATAAACTTGAAACCTTCGTCATGCTTAAGTTCATTTTAAACATTGACGGAAAAAACCGGTAACTGGTGTTTACTATTTCTACTGTGGCCCTTCTATCAACCAGTGAGGAGTTGTATATTGTGTTCCCTGTGGTGGTTATGGAGCGATGTACGTGGGGGAGACGTGGAGACGCATCCAAGTTCGCCTTAAAGAGCATGAGGATGCAATAGCACAAGAAGATAGAAGAAATGGGATTGCACTCCATTGCATTGACAATCCACAACATTCCATCAACTGGTGCAACACTTCTGTCTTACTGCCATCCAACACATTCAAAGACTCGCACCTCAAAGCACTTGAATCCATAGCTATAGGCCCATTCAAGGAAAAGGGAGTGCAGCTGATGAACATATATGGGCCTTCCTATCCAAACATGATCGTTTGCTCAGGCCGGCGCTGAAGGCAACACTAGGCCAAACGTGGCAAGTCCAGATACAGCAAGCACCAACTGTATAGATCAGTAGTTGGCAGCGCAAATTTCAAAATGAGGTGATCTTCGATTTTTTTGTGCTGCAAATTTTTTACTTCTGAAGAAGGTGAAAGGACTACCACAGACCCTGTGTGTAATCACCGAAAATTCAAGTGGACTTTTCTGTGTTCGTTCGTGTGTGATAATTGCATAATTATTATTATGATGTTAAACATTGACTTGGCTTCAGTGTTAGATACGGCAGTATCAAACCAAACGAAACCAAATATGGCTGAACAAAGAGGTGTTCAGCCTTCCAGAAGAAAACTACCAAATTGAAGGTATTTTCTTGAGGGATATTGTGTACAAACACATCACTTTAAAGGTTTTGTCACCAGCTATCCACATCTTAGTAATTAGGTTTCAACTTTTAAGGATAACCAATACTGAAAAAGCAAACCACACATTAAAAATCAGTTTCAATGGCTATCTATTACACCACCTACAGCCGAATGACAGCATTTCACATAAATTTATTCGGTGTAGTGGCTGACTATTGTTTTACGGTATCGAACAAAGTTTTTAAAACATTTTTAAAACAAACACAGCATTAAATAGAGACCTGGAGTCAAAGAGAGATCCAGCGCTTTATTTTTTATAATGAAGTTATTGACCCGTCACTAAATAAGTGGCAATACTGTATCTTAATTCTTGGCCTTTGTCACCTTTAATGGAATGCCGACATTTGAAAATCTGTTTTGTGGAGATTACTGCATTGTTATGTTCTTGATCAGTTTGGCGGCAACTGATTTAACGTTTAACCCTATATACGCGTTGCGCCCGAAATCGGGCGTGCAGTATTGTTGCAGAACACGCGTTGAGCCCGATATCGGGCTGCTGATGACGTCTGAACAAGGCAGCTCGTGATTCGCTAGTACTGCTTCTTAATGTGAAATAAACAAAGGAATTGGCCAATGGACTATCACGTAACAAATCAGTAATAGATAACATCAATAAGACGAACCAATCCCGTCGTATTATTTCATTTTTCGCGCCGTACTCTCATTCTCAAGGGGCAGCAATTTGCAAGCCATTCAAGATGTAAGAGAATTGCGTCTAAGAGAATTGCGCCCAAGCGATGTGGATTATTACGTATGGGCTGACGATTCAAACAGTAAAAAAGGATTAAGTGATAACAGCTGTAACAGAAAACCATTGTTGGACTGGCTGAGCAAAAGTAACAAAAGTGAATTGTAATACGGAACTGTAGTGTTAGACCATGCAGTAAGAAGCTGTCCAAAACGGCGGCAGGCAAGCGACAGGCGGGCGGGCGGCGGCGGAGAAGTGTTCGCCCTCCCGTCTTACAACAATCGTACGTGGAAGAGGAAGTACATTCATGCCGGCTACCGCTAAACTAGTGACTGATCGATTTGTTTGCAAGCTACAACAATGACAAGGTAAAGAGAAAATACTTTTATATTTATTATTTAGGCCGTTGATGTGTCGCACTTTGTTTAAATGTTAGGATTATTTACAACAGCGTACGCTTTCCCGTACGAGTATTGTTGGGAACCAACATCACTGATAGTGTTGTCACAAAATAAATGCGCGCAGCAGGGTTGAGCACGTGGTAAAAAAACAGCGTATATAGGGTTAAGCAGTTCGATATCGGTTTTGCAGAAAAAAATTAAGTGATCAGTACAGAATTAGTATGCATCCTACTAACTTCCTGAAATTAGAAAACCAAACAGGTAAAATATAAAAACTTTGGATTAAAGGTTCTGTCAACAGAAAAAGCATGCACCAACAAAACCAATAAAAGACAAGAGGTTAGTCTCTGTCACAATACAACTAACTGAAACAAGGAAAACGGTATCCTTCACTAAACGTCAAAAATTAAATCAATTTTTATACGTCATTCAAACTGCAGAGGGAGTCAGAATTTCACAAAATAAACCATTAAGAGTCAGAATTGAATTTGCAAGAAGGTAATCTTTGGTAAGTTCGAAATATAAAATGGTTCATCTGTCACATGCCTTCAAATCACTAAACGTAATACGAAATCACCATTTTTCCATGGTGATGTTAAAGATCACAAATTGCAGTAACTGTCGTATTGTTTTGTTGTAGTTTAACCTTTGCTTGAAAAAAATTGCTAATTAGGAGTGTGTAGTGGCACACATAACCTAGGAGGAAAATTCACTCTCAGTGGCCTAACTATCTAATTATAATCAACAGAATAATAGACACATACGCCAGAATTTCTTGGGGATGCAGCAAGACATCTTTCATCCGTGGTCCAGTAGAGCTGGGAAGTCCAGATTTGCTGTGTCTCTCATCTGTAAAAACATTTCACGTACATTTTAGTCACATTGTTTCACCTTTTACTTCTTTTTTGTGTTTTGTGTTTTGTTTTGTGTTTGTGTTTGAGTTTGAGTTTTTTAGTTACTTACAGTGTGTTTTGTAAATACCCGCCTTTTCAAGTTTTTTTTATTCCATTTGGTAATTATTTTGAAATTTGTAACCATAATGTACGTTTGCCACTGTTTGCTTAATTGCTGTTTGCTTGTTGGGTTCGAAAAGACTACTATGTCTTACACAGTGTTTTTTCTTCTTTTGTATATCACCGAAGTCAAATAAATGCCCACCTCTATCTATAGAGGTACAATTGTACCTTTAAATTAATGTCCACCATAACCCATTTTAGATAAGATGCAATACAATACAAAATAGAAGTACAAAATACAATTCAGGTGTTAACTATTTTTATCTTACTGTGTGTAGTTATTTTCTCAAAATGCAATACGTTCGAGGCAAAATAAAACTATGTTTATCATACTGGCTATATTGTTGTGTAATTGTGGTTCATAGTGAGAGGCACTACACAGCCAAATAAAATATTACCCAGGAAAATTACAACAGTAGAACGCCAAATACTGTTATACCATAATCAAACGCAGAAAACTTAACTGGAGCATGTAATTTCTGAGTTATCAGATTCCATGAACTCTAAAACCAAATGTGGGTGCCATTCAAAATATACGTCACAACCAGAGGAAGGGGGGGGGGGGGCTGTCAGTTCAGTGTGTCAAAACAACTCACCAGTGGGAGAGCCAAGGAAACCTAGCCAAACCAGGAACGATGCTCTAACGAAGGTTTGTCTACGGTTCCCATCTTATGTTATAAATTGTTAATTACTTAAATCGACTTAAGGAATCATCCACATACGATACCCGGATCCACAAAGAAAAACAGCTGATTGATTATTTAAAGTCCGGCCCTAATCGGAGGCCTAGCAACAAAAATGGCGTCATGTTTAGGCATAAGAAAGGTCCAAAGATCCAGACAGCATGACTGCTGATTCCCAAGTAATTTTATTTGATTAAAACGTAACAACAATCAACCAACCAACGCTCACGCGCCAACAAAAAACCTGCGCCCACCAACAAAATGTGGACGCGATAACAACAATAAACGGCATCATCACTAAACGATGCCAACCAACAAGCCCAACTGATACACACCCAGAAAGGTGAAACATCAAACCCTAGAAATGGCAGAATAAATTTTCACCCAAGATTTGCAACACAAAAAGATTCGAGACAAAATGTGACCCGAGGTAGGGATACTATTACAAATGCGACATCACACTTTCATATTCTTAACCTACCTTTATTTATACAAGAAAAAATTATAATATTTTAACTGTACATAAACGATTGCCAGGTGCCAGGACAGTGAAGGAGCTCTAAAACTCAAGGCTTCTGTTTGAACCTGCCAAGTCAATATTCAAGGAATTAAGTGGAATGAAAGGGTTCGAATGTTAGGTTGAGAAAAGCTTGAAACGGCGCTTTAATTCAAGCTTTCCAACATAACATCCAGGGCCATAGCTACCTGAGGGTGGTGCTAAAAACGATACTTGAAATAACATAAAAAGTATGAACTTTCCTTTCCTTTCCTTCGCCAGATGTGCTTTTTTTTTTTATGATGTGTCCATATTTTACTGATACCACACTAGTTTCGGCAGAAACCACAAGCTATTCGTTTTGTTGAATAAATTTTTTGGATTAATTTAAACGGCAAAAATAACCACCAAGACAGTTACAAAGAGGGATGGTAGACACAGCTATGCAGCGAAGCCAAACCTAGTAGAGCCACTACGATGGAGTCTCAAGCATCGTTGTATTAACCTGAAGTCCTGCTTTGGTTTTAGCTACCATCCCTGATGAGAGCAGCGGTAATATTTTTACTTTTTTGGCAGACAGCATTAAAATAATAACGCTACAAAACTACCGAAAACAAATGAAAAATTCTATGTCTTAAATGGGGGAAAATGTACGAAACCATTTCTTTGCCGCTTTTTGGATGAGTTTTGATGTGATGAATCGACATTTCCACAATTTTTATAAGGAAAACGAGGATTTCCACTTTTTCATAATGGCTTTTAAATCGAGAACTGTACCGAATTGTATGTCATGTTGCAGGTATGAGACAGATCGTGGACAAGTCGTCGATGTCGAGCGTCTCACCATACCCTCTACCTCCCCTTCCAACACAAACGCACCTGGTGCAACATTTTCCTCAATCTGTAAGGTTCAAATTTAGATTCGAAGTTGGCCACAAACGGCTTACTGATATACCCCTCAGGCTGGGAAGAAATTATTTTGTAAAGTTACAGCTAGATTAAAAGTGACGGTCAGTCTACATTTTTTTTCAGTTACCACTTGCTAAAGCAAACTTAATGTTTTTTTTCCAAATTTACGAAAGACTACACATAAATAACCCAGCGAAAAAAGTACTTTGTTTCAGAACCTTGTTGGTAGCCTGTATTTAGAGTTAAATTTTAAAAACCAACCAAGAAACTCAGATTGTTCCAATGAAACACTTGCAAGTGGAACAATTCATAAACTACTTTAATCCTATACTGCATCACACATACCTAATTGGCTTTAAATAGGCCTACTTGAAGAAATAATTTACACAAGCTTAATCATACAAACTACCGAAAAACGTCAACAAATTCTATTGCCACACAAAAATAAAATAAAAGAAAATAAAAGTGCATTATCCCTGTACAACTAGCCAAAATTAGAGCAAAAAAACGGAACAAACAAATTCTGGCTTATTTTCTCCATGGTTTAATTGGAGTGAAAATTAAGTCTGCAATACGACTCTAAACAGTCCTGCCATAGACAAGAGATCAAAATTGCTGTTATTATTAATACAGGACGGAATGCCAAATGGGCTGGAAAATTTTTATTTGGGTCTCCATCCTGTTTAACCTTAATTCATGCTTTCCTTGTGTGTTCCTTTCTGTTCACTTGCAATACGACTCTAAACAGTCCTGCCATAGACAAGAGATCAAAATTGCTCTTATTATTAATACAGGACGGAATGCCAAATGGGCTGGAAAATTTTTATTTGGGTCTCCATCCTGTTTAACCTTAATTCATGCTTTCCTTGTGTGTTCCTTTCTGTTCACTTGGTGAGTGGTGTGCAGACAAGCGCCCCTCAAGTACAGATTGGAAAATGTTTGATTATATGTGTACGTGTGCATGTTCAATGCGGCCTATGGACGTTTCCTTTTGACCTCGAAGAGTATGGTTGAGCAGTAGGACTCCGACCTTTGGTCTCAAAGGTCGCGGGTTAAATTCCTATTCAGGTAGTCTAACATTTAAGTCCAAAGGGCAACGTGAATCGGTTTGCATCTGTATTTATTAATCACTTATTATTACATGCTGTGGTCGTTAGGAAGCCAGTATATTTTGTATATATCTTTGCATGTTGGTGGCCTTTAGGTCAAAACTCGGAAAGGTTGAACTAGTTCTAAGCTATGATTGAGGCTGAAACCACGGTCCACCTTAGTAGTGTATTTATTCGAGCGCCCGGCCTAATACACTCGAAGTTCTGGGTTCGAGTCCCAGTCGGGGCAAGTTCTTTCTTTCACTAAAAAGACTAGTGTATGCTCACGAGGTCCACCTTGATGCTAACTGTGCACTTCGCAAACTATCTGGCAAAAAGTAATGACTTTCTGATTTAATTTTCAAAATAAACGTCCGAAACAATTGTGAAAGCGCAGAGGTGCAGAGGGATAAGCACTGAGCAGTTCCTTTTTAAGGAATCTTTGTCTCCTTCATTTTCCTACACCTACAATCTATATTAACTGGAGCGAAATAAAGGAGGACCTTTAATACGCGACAGAGTGTCCATGATAATATCATCACATGTAACATCTCTCGTTCTGGGTGGCGACCCCATGCTGCCAAATATGGTGCAACTGGTCGTAACTATTTTGGAGGATAACCAACTTTGAAAATACACTGTATGGTTTTATAGAAAGGTGCAGAGACATAGTTAGCCGCGAATGGGTGGGGGGAAGACAAGAAACCAAGTTCAATTCTCTTTTAAAAAATATATATATATATATTTTTTCGTTTCTGGTTTAGTTTTACGATTTTTGGACAG
>JAHWFP010233080.1:0-41355 GCA_023313725.1 Lithobius niger | reverse complement strand
GCGTTAAATTGCTGATTTGCCCTCCCAGAAAAAATTCCTACCTACGGCCCTGATAACATCACAATGTTTCTTATGCTTGATTAAGGTTTTTGTTATTTATTACAATAATAATAAATAATAATAATAAAATGCTAGGTGCTGGAGCAACAGGTCTGAAAAGGAGCCAACAGAGTCGCTAAAATTCAGCCTAAAAAAGGGGGAGGGACATGGGGCAGCATTTAGGATGCACGAAAAAAAATGAACAGGGCACCACAAGATCACACAGCCAGAGGCCCAAATCAATTTTTTAGAAGAGTAATAAATATAAAAGTGGGGACAATAAGAAATAAATGTGTGGTATATACGGAGCTAGAGGCTCTATGTCAACTACTGTAAATGAGTAAAAGTAATCCCAAAGAGAGGTATAAACATTACAATAATAAAAAAATAAAATCGTAGGTTAAGTTTGGAAGCATGCAGTAATGTACCAAAAACCATCGTTCATAAGTGACCAAAAGGTTTCTTAGGGGAAAACGTGCAATAAGAATCAAAAGAGTGGTAAGTGATTTAAAATAAATGATATAACATAATTATATAACCATAAAAAAATTTAAACACAGCCAGACAAATAATCTGATAAGTCCAGCATGTAATTTAGCCTTGAAAGAATTCAAAGAAACAGCAGTTACCAGCTCGCTAGGCAGGTTGTTCCACACTCTAACAACACGATTATAATAATTATAATAATTATTATAATTTTTTTTCCTTTTTATTTTGGAGATGCGGGGGAAAAGATTGATGTGACATACGCTTTATAGGGGATGTGTGTAAGAATGCGAATATGTGACATGGGAGATAACAAAATTGACATGCTTTCTAAATGATCCGTCGTATAAAAACAAACAACAAACCGAGTAATGGGCGAGGTGGAGGCACTAAATTCAGACTAGCAGAGCCATCTCGTGAAGAAGTAGCATCCGATTTTTCATCATCTTCTTCTTCTTTAATCAAAGTAAAACCATTCTCTCCTGCAAACGACACAAAAAAGGGTAAAACTGGTTTCTGCAAAGCAAAATGATTTCTAGTCTTGAGTAAACTAAATGCCTTGACAATTTTAACACAACCTTTTGACTAATCAAACAATTTAAGATATTTTTAAATTCTCTGCAACAATAGTTGCTTGTAGTTAATTTTAGACTGCCCACTCAATGGTTGTTACTTAGCGTCCGCAACTCGTCTGACTTCTTCAGGCTGAGTGAAGTACGGTCATATTTGAGCTTTGTAGCCTAAATTCATCACCAGGTTGCTTACAAACAGGTAACTTGGTATTTGAGATTCGTGTTTGGATCCACTGATCTGTATTCGCATAAGGCCGTCCGGGATGTGAGTCGCATCGAGTTTTCCACTTCTCTTGTTTAGTACGTGGGTGAGTGAGAGGTGAGCAAGGTAAAGGATTAGCGGGAACAAAAGTGGTTGCAGATTCATCAGGGTAATTTTTAAATCCCCTTGATGAATCTATAACCACTTTCTTTCCCACTGTCCATCACCTTGTTCCGCCCACATTCACCCAAAAACTTAACAAGAAGTGAAGAATTTGAAGCAACACGCATCACAGATGGCTTACAGATCAGCGAATTTCAAATACCAACTCACCTGAAAGCAACCTGCTGACAAATATGGGCTACAAACTTAAAATCATACTTCAGCCTGAAGAAATAGATGAGTTGCGGACACTAAATAACAACAACTGGATCAAGTGGTGTCGAAAATTAACAACTATATTGGTAGGGAATTTATAAATAGTGTAAGTAAAACACCACATGGCATTTTTGTAACAACCTTTTAATCCTGCAAGTTTTTACATTCCATCCATGGTAAGACTTCGTCTTCAAATAAACCACGTAGTTACGTTACCTGCATTAGTTTACTTGCACGTGTGACCCTTGGACAGCTTGACACAGAAAATAAATTGGATCCTGCTGTGGTCGACAAGTATAACGATTGTAGCAAGCTGAACTTTTGACATATGTCAAAAGACAACAGTACTATATTCATGAATGATGAATGCATGACACTCATTGAAAAATTTTTTTAAGTTGAGTACATTCACTTAGCACAACGTAGCACAGTTTTAACTTTAAACAAACTAAATACTTATTGTTTTAATTTTTACTGCATGTCTTAGAAATTGATGGAGTGGCAAAAAAACCTAAAGATTACAAAATATATAAAACAAAATTATTGAGGTTCTTTTTGTAAATAAAAATTTTAAATCGGCTGATAATATCTACAAAAAAAAGATTATATTAAAAATTAAAAAATGCACGAGTATCATGCAACTGACAAGGGCGTAACGAATACGGTTTCAGCAAACAAAATAGCAGAAACCGTATCATGCAACAATATCACACAGGAATATCGATCAACTTTTATGCAATGATAACACTTTGGAAGGAGATAAAGATACAAAAATTTACCACCTTATAAACATAACTTAACAATACTGACCACTTTAAATGCCGATGGTACGGGCAATTTACCTTGGTTTTCATTCATATTAACTTACGTTTTGTCACGCAGTACCAAAAGTGTTCCAGTTTTCTTCAAAACCAGCTGATTTTAGATGGCCTATTGTGTAGGGATGCACCGATGTGCTAAAATACCGATGTCGATGTCCGATTCCGATGTTGAACAAACATTGGCCGATATCCGATTCCGATATCTCGTGCTTCGATGTTTAAGAAAGTAAAGTGAAAATTAGTTACATTTTTCCTTGAGTCAAAAATAATTAAGAGAATTTCAGAAATAAAAATTAAAAATCTCTGTAGGCTTAAATTTAGCACCCAGAAATTAATTACTGTATAATCCCACCTGTCACAAAATGATTTAATAAAATTGTAGATTTCCAATGTTTTAACATCTGCTGCCTAAAACTGATGCCGATGCTCCAGTGACCGATGTAGCCTGGAAAGGCCGATTTCCGATGTCCGATGCCAACATCGGTGCATCTCTACTATTGTGGCAAGTTCTTAGTGGGCCTTGGACGCCACTTGCCACGTGCGAGGGTTCACCACCAGGCAGGGCCGGCTCAAGACAATTTGAGGCCCTACGCGGATTCAGTAACTGGGGCCACCAAGTTCATAAGTGCAGCATTTCGTTACGAACTATACAGCAAACAAAAACACACAAAGAAACAAAAAAACATAGCCTACTTCCAAAAGGGGAACAGAAAAGTGAAAGACAGAATGTAGAGAAGAAAAATAGGGTGGAGGGACAAGAACGGAACATCCATTTCACCGTTTCGCATTTGCATTTCCTATCAGACTGCCAACTGATGGCGAAAATGGCTGCCGCAAGTAAGTACCACTAATTTTGGTTTTGGGTCGAGACACCAGTTGAGACACATCATACCCTAAGTTTCAGAGCAACAGCACAGATTCTCACCCAGTTTTTTCTTTAAATTGACGCAATATAAAGGATTTTCAAGCCATAATCTGCCTTCTCCTTATAGTAAAATGAGTGCTCCCGTTTCCGCACGGGGGTCCCTTTAATCTGGGGGCCCTACGCGACCCCGTTGCTCGTGTGCCCCTTGAGTCGGCTCTGCCACCACGCATCGCATTCTGTAGATGACAGTTGCGGAGTTGATGCGAAAAAATGGGAACAATGGCCGCAACTTCCAGAACAGTAATCGTAATTCGTGCAAGGAGAACATTTATTGGGATAATAAATGCCAATTGTTAGACATCAACCAACTGAGTTTATCCGAGGCAAACCCACAGAAGCACCGAGGACGAAAGCTTGCCGCACTATACTGGCAATCTTCCTCAAGCTTGGGCCATGAGACGCACACGCACAAACAGTCCACCAACTATCCCAACGAACGTTACGCGTTGACTCCCCACTTCCCCCTCTCTCCGTGCCACAGTACGACTTGTATCAACTTTGCTGCTGCAGTCATCCTCTGTGTGCGTTGATTCAGCTATTCAGCTGCTGTCATAGAGAGAAAATACTCCTATTTCAATTGCAATTTAGCAATGCCAAGTGAAAACATTGAAGCTTATGGACGTCCAAGACCCAGCATACAAATAATTAATAATTAATTAAATTAATTAATTAATCCCCAGAACTGAGTGATAAACTTCAGTAGAAATGGAAGAATTTTCTCCCTATGACAGCGGCTGAACCAACACACACAGGGAATGACTGCAGCAGCAACCAGGAAAGTTGGTACAAGGCCAACTGCAAAATGGAAAAATGGAAAAAAGGAAGGGGGGGGGGGTGATTCAACTCATAACGTTCCTTGGCATACTTGCTGGAACGTTTTGTGCATGTGCGTCTCGTGGCCCAAGCCTGAGGAAGATTGTCAGTATAAGCCATCTAAAATTAGGTTTTGAATAAAACAAAATATTAGGTAAGTAATATTTAGCAACGGGTATTTTTTCAATATGCCACTTGACTTGTCCGCGATATGTCTGGGATATGAAAAGAAAACTTGTTAAATAGATAAACAAGTAAATGTTATTCTGCATGATTCTTTATTCTTCAAATGTTATTCTTCATTATTCTTGTTTGTTATTCCTCATTAGTGCAATTAGAATTTTTTTTTGTTTTGTTCAGCTATATTTTGGTGCATTTTAGGTGGGGCTTTTGGGTGAAATATGTGTGTTTTTTCTGTGATTATTGCATACCACATACGAGCCAAAGGCTCCATGGTGGATTGACTGGACACAGAAATTAATAAACAAAAAATTAACAACTTCTAACCTCTTTGTTGGGCACTGTTTTGTACCATCTTGTAGTTCATGTTGTCATACCCTTGGTTAAACACAGCATTGGGAAAGTCATTACTTGCTGTAAAGGCCCGTGTTGTGTCTTGCGTTGGTGGTCGCGTAGGAGCACACATCACGTACCGTGTTCCCCAAAAATAAACGGCATTTTCAATGGTTCCCACAATTGTGAAAGTTTCACCACATTCTATCATCTACAGTAAAAGAAATATTCATTACACAAACAAAACAAAGGCCTGAAAATAGATAGCACAGTAACTTGAACACTGAAGTGATACACTGCAATACACTGACTCTCAACTGTTTTCATTTTCTTAATGTAAAATTACTACTACTTAACAGGGGTGAAGAAGAACGTGAGACAGTTTTTTTTTTATTAAAGCAAAATTGGAAATTCTACCAGGGTGAGGTTCTTACCTACACGAGAATTGAAGTTCTCTAAGTGGAGAACGACGACAACTGTGTTACAAATTTGGAACCACTCTTTTTACCTATGACACATTGTAAACATTGTCATGTTGTGTATTTACTATGGTAATATATGCAAAATTGCATCACTTCCACCCCCACTGTCACTGCCACGTCTAACCACTCTTTCCAACATGTTTTATGTAAAATTCTACACAGGGAGGTTACTCGTTGTAACACAGATGTTATCATTCTCAACTCGAACAACCTCAATTCTTCTGCAGGTAAGTACCTTAGCCTTGCAGAATTTCCAATTCCCCTTTGCACGGAATTCCAACCGCATGGATTTCTTGAAAAAAAAGGCCCGAAAAATCAGCTTTCTACAAGTTTATTGTTGTAAAAGGTACCTGTAATATTATAACGGTGTTTAATTGTAATGTCCAACTAGATCATAAAAGTACTGAAAAGGAGGCTAGTAGTCTTTGACACTACCTTTAGCTGGCACTGAATGCCAAAGCCTATGGCAGGGCCCACTTTCCAGTCAACGACAAGATTAACTTCTTCAAGCAACTAGGCAGAGCTCTGCCACTGATCAGCTATGATAGCTTACCAAAGTTGTCTTATCCACCATGCCTTTCACAACATTGGGACCACTTGATGATCTTGTGTGACCACGCCCGAGCTGCCCCTCTGAGTTGCGACCAAAGGTGAGGACGTGGCCAGGTTCAACCAAAACAGCAGTGTGGTTAGGCCCCATGGAAATGTCAACAACATGAAAGCCACTTAAACTTTTAATGGGTGCCGGCGTAGAGACTTTGTCAACATCCGTCTGTTAAAATCAAAAGTACACACAGTTAAGATACATTGCAGCATATACCTAATCACCAATAAACTATGTATACCGTAAACTTCACACATTCTCCAGGAGTAAACTTTAGTTTCAATTATAATTAAACTATTTCAAGTTATCAAATCTATAGTATATAGCTAGGGCTATATACACCATGCTGTCAGCAAAAACTTTCTACTGTGAAATTCTTACCATCATTTGCACAGCTTACAATGACTCAAAATGTGATAAGGGTACGAGCCTAACCTGCTACGAATATGGTGTATCCTAATTGCTAGATTGTAATAACTCCCTAGAACTTTAAATACTGTACATTTGTCTGCCTGTCCTAGCAGCAAGAGATTCATACATGAGCACAGAATTAGGACAATGTCCAATGCGAAGTTAAAAACATTTGAAAAACTGGGAGTAGACAATTCATACACCTTCTTAAACATAGGGACAAGTCACGGCAATGTAAGCAAAAAAAATTAAATAACAATTTTTTTTTAAATGTATTAAAACTTTAAAAGATTTGTGCATTTTTTTTACTTGGTCAGGAAAGAAAAAGTTCAGTTAATGTCAACAGTTTTATCATATTTTTTTTCCGCGCTTTGTCTTGCAAGAGGCCTAAACTCTTTAAAACGTTAACCAGTTTTGCAGTTTTTTGTTTCATAAAAAGTGATGGTTTTTACAACCCTACCATCAACAATAGACAACAATACAATAGTTATAAGTTGGCTGAGAATGGAAAACAAAATAAAAAGGTGCGAGTATGGGTACCTAAAAAGTGGACAAGATGCCCGAGAACCAAACTATATTTTTCCCTGGTCTTACTTTTCTATATTCACTGCAAATAGTTCTTTTAGATTTCTCACAGTGTGAACCCATCTTATAAGAGGCTTAATAAATGTAGAGGGGAAGAATATACCGCTAGTTTTTAATTGTTTGAATTCAAGGTTTCGTGTGAGGCTGTTCCCCTTCTAGCCACGGTCAGCAATGTTCACAAATGAAGTAACTAACTTCATTAAATATGACTATAACTGACTACAATTGTGCTTTGTTTACCCGACGGCACAAACGACACTGCAGCAAGATTTTTTAATTTTTTTTTTTATTTTATTATAAAGCAACAAAAATAACCAATATAGGCTACAAGTAAAATAAAACACTTTGGTAAAACTTTGAGGGCTGACCCGGCATACCGCTTAACCAAAACAATAGGAGCTGGCTGCGTAGACCTGTAGCATGGTCACGGCGGGAACCGTGCCAGCATTGGGCACAGTCACGGCGGGAACCGCGAAAGCACCGGCCCAGAACAGCGAGTCCCGTGTTTTGGGGGCCAGTGAGTCCTGGATCCTTCGGGAAAAGGACGAGGACGCCACCGCACGAACCAGAATCTCTCGAGAAAGAGATGACATGATGCCGACCGTCAGCCCCAGGAGGCCCAGAAGGGGCGGTGGTGGGGAAAACAAGCGACTTGACAGCGAGCCTACGGGGCACTGAGCGATGGGTGAGACTGAGCAATGCAGTCCCTCACTAGGTCAGTGCCCCGAGGCTAGAAGACACTAGTGCAGTCGAATGTGCCGCCCGCCAAACCAAGGCTAACAACGTTAACCCATAATTTACCCGACGGCACAAACGACACTGCAGCAAGATTTTTTAATTTTTTTTTTTTATTTTATTATAAAGCAACAAAAATAACCAATATAGGCTACAAGTAAAACAAAACACTTTGGCAAAACTTTGAGGGCTGACCCGGCATACAGCTTAACCAAAACAATAGGAGCTGGCTGCGTAGACCTGTAGCATGGTCACGGCGGGAACCGTGCCAGCATTGGGCACAGTTACGGCGGGAACCGCGAAAGCACCGGCCCAGAACAGCGAGTCCCGTGTTTTGGGGGCCAGTGAGTCCAGGATCCTTCGGGAAAAGGACGAGGACGCCCAACGAAGCCGCAGGCTGAGAGCCCCCAAAGAAAAGTTAAAGAAAGAAAGAGCCTGGTGCACAAGGTAAAACTGAACCCACGCCCAGTTAGTCATTGTACGTCATAGTACTCTGCCTAGCATGTTGGAGTGAAGGAGTGGGAAACACACCTCTTGAAGCACAGAACCGGGACTAGGTGCGAATGAAACCGCACTCGCCAGAAATGCACACACATGCTCGAGATCGGAAACCAACAAAGCGCGCACACACACACACACACACCAAAGCTGCTATCTGTAGCAGCCCGGAGAAGCACGCCGCGTAATTGATGCACGAGAAACCGATACACGATAATGATGCACGAGAAGCAGATACACGATAAAGATGTACGAGAACCCGCTGCACCAATGATGCACCAGATACACGTACGCTGCCCACGTGACACCTGCACCATAACGCTGTGACGCACAAGAGGCACCTGCCCAGGAAACAATGATGCACAATGGCCGCTTCGCAAATGATGCAGCGACCAACGAAGCACTCCCCCTCCTCCAACATGCACAACGAGTCACTGCAACCTCCCCGCTCCTAGGAGCGCTAGGCGGAAGAACACATACGTCGCTGTGCTGCCTTGAGAGACTCGTGGTCGGTTCGAATGTATCTACAGTAACAGTTTGAAGACCAACGTCCCAGTGTCTGGATCATGTGGTCCTCTACATGTGCTGCTGCTGCTGCTGTTGCCGCCCCTATGCGGAAGGAGTGACCGTTATAGTGGGATTTGTTAAGGCCAAGCCTGCAAAGCATCTCTTTAAGTTTGCCCACGAAAAAGGTCCTCGTCAGGGGCGCACCATTTTCCTGACAGAAAAATGCACTCTGGCTGGTAACTTGCATGGTGGAACGCACGGTGTAGAATGCAACCAGAGCACACACGGGGCAGGTAGCAGTCCCAGTGCAAAACAAATGAATGGTCACTCCCTGCCGCATAGGGTCGGTCTTCGATGTTCGCAGCGTAACAGAAGCTTTCTTCAAATTGTTGTCGATTTGGACTGCCGCGAACGTCAGGTCGTTGGCAGCGTTAAAAGTACCCCGTGCCGTAAATTCCCCACACCGAAGAAAACCGAAAAATGCCATGGTGCAAGCTGCGGTCAGCATGAGGTCGGTGAACGGAGAAAAAGAGCCTAGCTTGAGAGCACCGACGATCCGGTTCAACAAGTCATGCGTTATTGGTAGGCGTGGTTTGGGAACGGGTGCTGTGAAACGTTTGACCGCACGCAGGATGGTAGCGAGGCCAGGATGGGATGCTCCTGTCGCATCACACAACGGGTTGCTGCAGCCAGCGCTGATAAACTTGAACCGAATGCCACACAAGTACAGTTTGATCGTGCCGTGCTGCAATGCGAGGACTTGAAAACAGTGTGCTACAAAATAAATCAGAAGCCATTCTCCTACCGGTGGAAGATAAGCGTTCCAGGTAAGCCCGTGTTTGGTAAGAAAAGATACATAACGCATGAAACCCGTTTCGTATGCACTTCGAGTGCAAAGGGGCCCAAAAGGTATCCCTTCTCCAGTTCGTCTTTAATGAGGGCAGTGACAACGCCAGGTTGCTTTCTTGCTGACAAGAGATTCCTGCACTCAAATGGTTCGGAAGGCAACTGTTCGATGCCTGTATGGAAACCAAACTGAAGTCCATGAAGGAGGTATGCCACCTCTGCCTGATTCGGGTGTGCCGAAAGCTCGATCCGTAAAGTTTCCACACAGATTGGTGTTGTCACTGGCCCCAGTTTTCCTGAGAGTCAAGCTGAATTCTGGGAGTTTGCGGATTTGCAGCTTGCGGCACCATGTGTACCTTTACATTTTAAGCAAACGTGCGCATTAGGACAATTATGGCGTGAGCAGCTTTTCTCCTGATTAAAATTATTGCAGATCTCAGTGTCCTTGTGAGCAACACAAGCTCTCCCATATCTGTCCGTAGCTGCTGATGTGGAAGTGGCCCTTGGTCCCTTGTTGGCAGCTGCATTGTTAGCACTTAATTGTTGCTGCGGGGAGAGGGATGCTGCATGTGCCACACTGTTGCAGATCGCACAAGCTAACAGGCGTTGTCCAGCAAAAATGTTATTGAAAATTGTATTGTCCCGAATACTCCAATCGACCACGATGTTGGAATGGCAAAGGATAGCAGCTGCTTTTCGTGAGAATTCGAGGTGGTACTGGTAAAAGCCAGTTCCCCCAAATCTAGTCGACATATCCAGGATATCCCTCAAATACATGTCCATTTCTTTGTGGCGTTCCGGAAAAGCATCGCACAAGAAGGATTTAAAAATGTTAAACGCTCTCCCGAATTCCTGAATAGTGAGGGGGCGTTGTAAACGATTATCAACCGTCTTCAAATTAATCACAACGCCATCCGATGTCTGCACATTACGAACGGCCTCCGGGAATGCTCCGTGACTGGGAGGTAAAATCAGAAGCGCCAAATTCACGTCCTTACCTTCCACGATTTCCCGACACAATTGATGGTTGACAGTTTCGACGTGCGCCACCGAATCGGCGGCGATGCCGGAGCCGAAACCAGCAGAAAGACGATTTTGTTGTCCGAGCGTATTAACGCCGAGAAAGTTACTTGCCGATGCACTCATCGTAAGACAGCCAGCCTAACCGATGGGCACTGACCGATGGGTGAGACTGAGCAATGCAGTCCCTCACTAGGCCAGTGCCCCGAGGCTAGAAGACACTAGTGCAGTCGAATGTGCCGCCCGCCAAACCTAGGATAACAACGTTAACGCATAACATTTCGTTTACTTAGAATTAAACTATACCAGTTTGTCAACGCAAGGTGTAAAAATTGTAAAAACGGCCATTCATGTTTGTAGCAATAATCGTTTACTTCATGCTTTACACAACGCAATACCTGAATTAAGGCTAGTCCATTGCTGGGTTCTTGCCAATTTTCGGTGGCTGTGCACTACCACCTTCTCTAGGCCCAAGCCGAGAGTCCTCCAAACGCACTAGCGGACCAGTTAGTGAATTTGGTGGATTCTAGGCTGGTGCCTGATGAAGATGGCAGTGCAAAGCCACAGAAAATTTGCAAGAACCCAGCAAATGGACTTGTTTTAATTCTGGTGTTGCATTGTCTGAAGTAAGAAGGTGTAAAGACATTTTTTTAATTTAAAAAAGAATTATTCTTCATTAAAAAACAAGCACTCAATCCTTACCTTCGTGAAAAGATTCCGAAAAAATCCGCTATGCTCATTCAATGCCAGTTTGTTGTATTGATTATTACCGCATGCTAAAACTGATCCATTGTCTGTTATGAACATTGTGTTGTCCCTTCCGCATTTAACATTACGAATATTCACACCATTTGGCACAGTAACCTGAGTTGGAACACAGCTGAAAGAAGAACAATCACCAATTAAGGTAGAAAAAAAAACAAGTATGTCAGAAAAGGACCAATTGGTAAAAAAGATTAATTTATAGATTCTCAGCCCCCACCACCACCACCACCCAAACACAAACTAGAATCCCCGTATTGTTATAAACCCTCCCAAAATCTCAGTCCAGTTTTTCCAAATCTCGTCTATTGTAACAACATCACCATCTGGACGGAAAAAGGAAATAGGACGTGGCGGAAAATACAACAATAATAACCAATTAGAAAGTCAGAAAAAGGGTAGATGGGGGAGAAATTTGGAGGTAAGAAAGAGATAGAGGCACACGAAGAGTGGTCATTTATTTTTCCTGTAACTAGGGAGAATGAGACCCCCTCCTCACCACCACCACAACCCCGCAAATGGTTAAGGAAGGGCTGCTCCTCGCTTTATCCCTTGAGGGAAACCCTGCTTCTAACAGCTCTTTAAATAAATTATACGTCAAGCAATGGAGATCACCAAAAATGAATATTGTCACAAACAAAAATTATTACTATATTTTATTTCATATTCGAGAAGTTGCGCTCAAGGAACAGTTTCTTCAATATTTTAAGTATGTTTATTAGAATCATTTAGACATTAAGGATTAAAAGCTTTGAAAAGCTCATCACTGGAAGAGCGTATTAACTCAAACAACTTATGCATATAAGGCTGTTAAAATTGCCAGAAGTTCAACGTGCACAAACCAGTCATCTTCTTGGCCAAGTCCTAATCTTCCATTTACACCTCGACCCCAGGAATATACTTCGCCTTCACCTCCAACAACGACAACGTGACTAGGACCGCATGCTATTGCTGACACATCAACACTAGTAAAAAAAAAAAAAATGTTGACATCTAAACACAAAACACAGCATTGTTGCTTTGTGACTTTTATTTACCTTAACAATGTTTCTATCAGTTTAGGTCGAGACGCACAATTCCAGTCACCATGGCCAAGACACCCAGCAGTTCCATCACCACACGTCATGATAATTCCACTGTTGCTCGCAAAAACGCTAAAGCCTTCCCCAGCACAAACTCTGTAAGGAACAAGATTACGGTGGTACCATACAAACAATAAGGCTACAGAAACAAAAGTTCTTTACAGTTGCCATTTTTCTGACAAAAAATTAAAGTCCATTGGCTCTGCCAATTCCTATTAATTATTATTCAATATTTAAAATAATAATATTAATATTAATACTATTAAATTTTTAAAAATATTAATTTTTTTCTTTACTTAACTGCTAAACCCATCAACTGATGACACTGGGCCTGACCTAACGAAACGGCCTCCTGACAAAAAATTAAGGGCTCACAGCAATTGTTAAAGGTGCATTGCCACCAAACGAAAGTTTGGAGCATCTAGCGTCATCGAGCGCTATCTAGTTCTCTCTAGCGCTTGTTCTCGCAGCAAGCAATGAAATGCACAAAAAAGCCCAATTTTACCTGGGGGGTAGGTCAAAATTGGTTTCAATTGCCTAAGGAAAATATACACTACCTGTAAATTTCTTGCATTCAGTTCCTGACTGCTCCTTACCCTGGAGGAATCATAACTCTCTGGATATGCACAGCTGAGACACCCACCTGCACATGCGCGGGTCCAGCATGTGCAAGCCCTCCATAAATGGTGTTACGGCATTAGCCAGCCATCTACTTTTCCTCTCAATACGTCAACCGTGATGGTGACTCAAGAGGGGAGGTTGGGTGGGTATTTACAGGTAGTGTATATTTTCCTTAGGCAATAGAAATCAATTTTGACCTACCGCCCCCTCCCCCCCAGGTAAAATTGGGCTTTCTAGTTGCCGGCCAGAAAATATCCACTACCTGTAAATTTCTTGCATTTACAGTTGACCTCGTCAATATAGGTGGCGGGTACCTTCATGACGAGTTCCCAAGGGTGTAAGTTGGGTTCCCTGTGACAGTGTTGTGGTGGTTTTGTTGCAAGCGCAATACACTCTGTTCACGACAGACTCAATGCGCAAAAGGCAGTCAAAGCGAGTTGGTGAAGAAGTTTGGCGAGTTTTCCTGATTCCAGCGTTGATCGGTTTTGAAGGGGGTTGTCTTCGATTTACTGTTGCAAGGGGTGGCTGTTCTTGATGTTGGGTTCCAGATAGGATTTCATCATGGAAGGGTTGGTAGTTGGTGGTGAGGTGAGGATTGGTTTCATATTTTCCAGGTTTTGCGGTAGACAGTCTTGAGGTTATACATTTCGAGGCAGAGAGACGGTGAAACTGGATGGTTTAGTGTGGAGAACAAGAGTGTTCGATGTGGTGAAAAAAAGGTCATTTTTTGAAGGTTTTGCGTGAAGTTAATAAAGTTCCGAGCAGACTAGAAAGAGAACCGAGATTTTGTGATGTCGATCAGGAATAGACGAATGTTTCGACCCATTCTGATCGGTTGACATCCCTCCCAACCTCAGATTAAAGGGGAGGAAAAAGTGGGGGGGGGGGAGATTTTGGCGGTAGGTTACGACGAACCGTCAAGGCGATTTGTGTTCACAGTGTATAGTGGAAGCTGCAATGATGTGGTTAGATTATTCAAGGAGAATTCATCTTCAGAGCTGCAATGAAGGAGTTCAGAGTTGGAATTTCGAAGTGGCGGTTCCAAGAAGAGAGGAGAAATGTGCAGTCGTAGGATGTCGTATTCCATCCTAAGTGTGAAGCGGCAAGAGTTTGCATGAAAGAGTTCATTTGAGTCGAGTGAGAATGAGGAAGGTCACAGATGGTAAATTGCCAATGGATGAGAGATGAAAGAGGGCCCTTGGCCCTTGAGCGGCAGTCAATGCAGGGCAGTTGGCGAATGCGGTAAGTGACAGGTGTCACATTGCGGGTTGGCTTGGAGACGGGAGCGATGTCGAACTGCCAAAGCTGCCTGGGGATGAAGTTTTTCTTAGACATAACTTGATTAGCCCAGTTCCAATCCTCGGATGTGGCGGCATGTTCACAGCAAGTCAATTCCAGAAGGATTGAGGGTGTGTTCTGTGAGGGACGGGACAATGTCAAATTGTGTCAGGGCCAACACAGTGTTGAAATGGAGGGTGAACCTTGGTGGTCTGAGTTCAGTGGTGAGTGCGTTGAACAGGTCGAGAGAGACGTTGAAACTTTGGGTCGGTAGTTCAACTTGTTTGTAAAGGATGTGGTTGACAGCAAGAGGATTGTAAAAGATCATCTTCTATGCAGCGTTTTGTTTGACAGCGTTAGCGAGCTTCTGCTTGAGAGTAGATGTTAAGTTGGTTTCGGGAGCGCCGTTCTTCTTGAGTCTAGAAAGTTCTGTGCAATTGATAGTTGAATCTGCGGTCTCGGGTGTTGTGTAGAATAATTTGACTTTAACCTTGGAGAAAAGTCGGCTTTTGATGAGCTCAATTCTGGTCAAAAAGAAAAGAGGCGCCGAGGGTGAACAGCTCGATCAGTTGAAAGTTGGTGGAAAAGGGTGTGAAGATCTTTAGAGTGGAATTGGAAATCCTTGGCGTTGTCGAGGCGGAAGGATGGGGGAGGGGGAGGGGGGCATGGGCACTGGAGCTGTGGAGTCAGTGTGTGCCGAAGCAGGCTCCGGAGGGGGGAGATAGTAGGTGCACATGCGATGGTGGATGTGGCTTTCCTTCTTAGTTCACTGTATTTGCACGAGTTCCCAATGCTCGATTCAGTCACGCATGAATTATAGCAGCAGCATTGTTCAGGCAGAAGAGGTGCCATTCTTCTGGCTTAATAGACAACAATAGCAGGGGTCATGATGTTGAACGCAGTGTGGGGGTTGTGCTTTTCCAGATTGGATTCATCCACAGCACGGGAGTAGACTTCGGGTATACGCATTGTGGATGGGGCCCATGCATGCCAAAGTCGAGATTATCCTACCTCGAATGCGAGTTAAGGTGGCGTGAAAAAAAAGAGGAGCTTGAGAAAAGAGCAGGGGTCCAATGGTGATCCACATTGTTGACAAAAGTGAGAGTTCAGGGTCGAGCAACAAAATTATGCGTTGCAATGTTCAAACTTGTTCATCACTCATTTTCCTTAATGGTGAATGAAACTTTTCTTGAGGAGGGTGCAGTTGATTGAGGACAACGCCCAGGGTGGGGTGAGAAGCCTTCAGCGATAGTGATGAGGGACGACAGATGATGAAGGTGATGAGGCGAGAGGTGTTCGGCGAAGTGTCTAATGGGTGTAGGATTCCAACGAAGCATCTTTTAAGAAGATGTTCGGGGAAGGTAGCGTGGAGAAGGCTTTCGACGAAGTTTGGAGGGTATGGGGCAGTCGGCGAAACATTTTCAGGTGAGAAACATTTGACTAGGGCCCAGAAAAAGAAGGCTTCCAATGGGATAAAGTCAAGAGGGATCCCTGATGAGGCCAAGCTAGACAGGGGGTCAACAACGACATTGAGGAACGTTACACGAAGGTCAGGGATGCAAGACATTCGATGAATCATCAATTAGCGGGAGTCCTTCGCGAAGGCACAATAGAATCTGCAATGAAGGTCGGAAGCGTGAGACGCTCGACGAAGGTCAGGGATGCGAGACGTTCAACGAAGCATCATGTAGCGGGGACCTTCGTGAAGGCACGAACAGAGAGTCCAAGAAGGCGGGAAACTTGAGACGTTTGGCGAAGCATCATTGGGGGGAGGGGGGGGGCTTCGCGAAGACAAAGTGCGTTCAAGAAAGGAGAGTTGCCAAGACGAAAAAATCTTCGTGTAAATAGTGCTTGGAACGAAGTGAAATGCCGTGATTCAGCGTCCAAGAATTGGAAGACATCAGCAGCATCGAAGGTAAAATTTCAGAGGCTGTCAGAAAGTGTTCATGATGATGGTGTCAGAGTGGATGTCCAAAGAATGGCTTTGGTGGGTACAAGGTGAGAGCCTTTCTTGAAAGTTGGGGAGGAACGAAGGCAGGGTCTGCAACGAAGCATCTTTGGTAGAGAGACCTTCGACGAAGGTAAAAAGAGCGTTCGATGAAGGTCAGAGGGGTGTGATGTGTTGACGGCAGTTGAGCGCAGATGCAGAGTCCAAGCCGTCATCAGAGTGGTTGATGGCGCTGAGAAGGTGTTATAGTGACATTTCTTGGTTGGCAACGGGGTGTTGGGGCTTCTTCACTCTTCCGGAATCGTTGTTAGACGATGCAACTCACCCACAAAAGAAGAGATGATGTGTGAGGATGAAGGCAGGCAGGGTTGGGCTTGTTTTAATAGGAGAATTCCCTTATTGCTTGATCCACAATGCAATGAATCATTTGAGGCGGTAGTACAGGATGTGGGAGATCCACTGGTTGGTTGGGGAGGAAACGAAGCAGACAAAGGCTGCGACGAAGGTCGGCGAAGTCAGAGCAACGATGCTTGGATCTTCAGGCAGAGGGCTAATTGGAGAACAAAGGTCCGAAGGGTCCATGATGCAGATTGACGAAGGATTCCAGGTCGAGCCTTCTGCGAAGGGTTTTCAAGCTGGAGGCCTTCGATGAAGGATCTTCGGGCTAGGCGTTCGGCGAAAGGTCTTGAAGCAACGTTCGGCGAAGGGTCAAAGCTGTGAAGGCAAAGGTCGGGGAGTGAAGGGACTTCCAACGGGCGAAGGCGCAGCATCAAAGACGAGAAGACGAGTACAGCCAGGAGGGTTAAGATGTAAGAGCAGGAATCTCGAAGGGAGTTAGAAGATCGGTGATGATTCGCAAAGGAAAGAGCATCGACGAAGAATCCAAGGGGCGATCTTGAGGATGAGGCATCTTCACGATGGGCATGAAGGATGACGGTCAGGTAAGAGCGATGTGAGCGGACGGAGCGCTGGAGGAAAAGAAGATGGCTGGCTAATGCCATAACACCATTTATGGAGGGCCTGCGCATGCTGGACCCGCGCATGCGTAGGTGGGTGCCTGAGCTGGGCGTATTCTGAGAGTTTTGATTCCTCCAGGGTAAGGAGCACTCAGGCACCGAATGCAAGAAATTTACAGGTAGTGGATATTTTCTGGGCGGCAACTAGAAATTATCTTTTTACACAACAAACAAACCACATGCCTCTTTAATTATTGAGTACAAATTTTGTACGTCCTCGTGCACCTGGAAGCTAGCTGTTAAAATTAACAATATTAATGCCACTAGATGGCGCACAGTAGCATATGAAGAAAATACACTGGTGCCATCTAGTGATAGTAATATCGTTAACCCTTACAGCTTGCTTCCAGGTGCACGAGGACGTCCCAAATTTTTACTCAATAATTAAGGAGGTCGTGGCTTGTTTATTGTGTTTAAAAGTAGTGCTTTGTGCAGTCCTTTGCTTGCTGCGAGAGAGAACTCGATAGGGGTAGATGCTGCAGACTTTATTTGGTGGCAACACGCCTTTAAGAATATCCAGAAATACGATATGGTGGGAAGAAAGACCCCCCATAATCTATCACCATACAGTATGTAAACAATGTCGTTGTAAAACTGAATGCATGTGCTTCACTTGTTCAGCTTGAGCTTTCACTAAAGCTGAAATTTAAAAGTCATCCGAGATTTCCGGTCTCTGGCATATGAGAGTAATGACGAAATGCCAACGTTCTTTAACTGCTTTCCTGGCAAGTAAGGATCGACCGAGTCCGGATATATCTAGATCCGGCGCCGGATAATGCAGTATCCGGCGAGATCCAGATCCGGCAATTATATTGAACCGGATACCGGTTGCAACACAACCAAAACACTGTTGCAGTAAACATGTTGCATGCCTCGGTAAAATAAATCTTAGTAAAATAACTAAGCGATCTACGAGTATAAAAAATTGCCGCTGTAATAATTACAGTATAAATTATCGCACAAAAATATACTTGGGACAATCATATTAGGTTTCCATAACTAAAAAAAAAGTTGAAATTCGACTACGTAAATGCGCTTACGAAAGTATTCACATTCCGTTACAGTACTGAGAGGCGTTGAAATGATAACGTCCTCTGGTTATTCTTCCATTACAGCGTTGTTTACGGCTTCCGAAATCCTTTTTTTTTTTGATTTTTTTAATACCGTGGAAGTAGTTCAAAGTTGTTTTATTTCCTAATTTATATTCACTATCGTTGAAAGCAATCCGTTTACGGCAGCCATCGCGCCCCACTCCCAGCCGGCTGTCCGCAAATCGACGTGCACATGCTATTTCCAATGACTGTGACCTTGACTCGCTTCGCGTGACGTCACTTGTGACTGTTCCCCGCCACGATGAGTGATCACGTGCCAACCCGGAAATCCCAGCTTTCCAACGCGACCAAGATGGCGACCGTTTGTTGTGTTACAACAGCTTGAACCAAGGGCTAGTTTAGCAAAAAAAAAAAAGCAATTTCACGTCAGTTTCGACGACACGGCCAACAAAAACATCAATTGAGGTAATTAAAACGTAGCATTATATTAAATAAATCCAAAATACGCGTGCCAAAGTACCTAATTCAGTTGGAATTACAGCTCCGTTGTATGCAATGGCGGTTTTTCTTTGCAAATGGGACTTTGAATTGAGGGTGCGTCGGGAGTTTTAGATACAGTTTTGAAGTGATGATAAATCGTGGTATGGTTTGGCCACGGGGTTAAGTTGGAAAAGTAAGACAGTTTAACGACGGCATCAAAAACTAATAAGAAATAATAGCATCGTAAACCAAAGATGACTTCCATGTTGCAAGAGTCGAGACAGTTTTGTTTATAAAATGAAAAAAATAACTATAGTTTTTTTTATGTTGGTTTCGTTCCTTTTTTATTTGCTTTCATTCTTTTATTTTGCTTTCGGTCTTTGTTATACTGTGCGCAATACAAAATGGAATGAAAGCAATTAAAAAGGAAAAGAAAGCAACAAAAAAAAAGAACCGAAACCAACGTAAAAGACCTGTTGTGATTTTGATCTTTTTTTTTTAATGCAACCAAAATTCAATAATTTTAATCTAAAATAAATGCATAGACTACGTACTGGTTTCACAAATATTGCAACATTTTGCAAATTATTTTTGGAAATGAAGCAGTAGGCTAATCAATGAGAAATCCTTAAACTAGAAAAATGTTTTCTGATTGATTAACCTAATGATTGCTTTGTTTGACTGTTTCAAAAAAAATTTGCAGAATTTAGCAACATTGCAGAAACAGTTCTGTAGCCTACATGCAATTATACTATACTGGTGCTCATAATAGCGCAAGACTGCCAAGTGTTTAATGTAAGAAAATAATGTGAAACAAAGCGAAAATTAACACCATAGCTGCAACTTATAAGAGGAAAAAAATGAACAACTTTATTTCGTTTTTGTGTGTGAATTACCCGGTATCCGGTACCGGCCCAGATCCAGAGCCTATATCCGGAACCGATCCAGCACTGACATCAAATTATCCGGAACCGACCCGGATCCGGCAAAACGGTATCCGGTCGATCCCTACTAGCAAGGATATATTCTGTTTTAACTATTTGAACTAGGGTTTTACTGTACACTTAAATATGTAGCATTTTTTTCAACTCATCACTAGGCCCAATCTTTCAGTGTACATTGCTGAACAGGTTACTTGTTAAGGTTTGTTTGGTGCAACACAACCCCACTGTCCACCAACACTTACCAAGTTTTGCAATGAAAATGCCAACATCTACCTCGGAAAGAAAACAAACCACTCCTAATTCAGTTATGCAAACCAACAAATTTGTTTTAAAGTACTAATTACAAATTTACCGTGTAATTGACTTCCCTTTCAGTGGAGAGACACATTCAGGTCTGGCTCGCCACGTTTCTAATGTTCCGTGTCCGAGTTGTCCTCTTCTTCCATCACCCCAGGTGTACACCATCAACTCATTTGTTAAGGCAATCATATGTGTCCCGCTCACAGCCAACTGCGTAGTTAAAATAAGAACATACTCAACCAACAATTTGATGATAGCACATAGATTTAGCAACAATCTGGAACTGTTGTAGTTTTCTTTCGAAATCATTAAAACCATGTAGTGTGTGTGTTTATTTATTTATTTATTTGTTCCCTGTGGGAGTAAAGCGTCTAGAAACTGGAGAAATTGGTCTACACGAAAAATCAGCAGTTACACTGAATGTTATGCCTATTTTCAAGATCTAGTTACTTTAATAACCAAAAGGTGAAAATTGGCCCATCAATAATAATTGGATGAAGTATATCAACGTCAATTGTACGCTTCAGAATGTCAGCTTTCCTTTCAAGAATGTAGTCCATAATTGTTTCTTCTGTCAGACTTTGTGGCCCGTAATTGTTGTGATGCGAGTCTTCGCTCCTTGCTCGGTCTTACACGGTTTTATTGAATGAAAGTAATTGTATTTGATCAGAAAATGTGTCAAACAAGAAATGACAACAATACATATCACTGACAGTTTAACAGGTTCTAACTATTCAGTAGAACGTGTTAGCACCTGAATTAAACAAACTTGATGATAAGATAAAGAATACCCATAGAGCCACTAAATTAACACAGAAATATTTGGCCAGCAAAATTGTGGTCAAACACAAATTCATCTGCATAAAATATATAGCCAGCAATGAAGCTATGTGCGTAGTAAGCGATATAGGCGTCTGATTTTCAAATTATTCAAAGGTATTGTAATTTACCATTTTGTACATTGTCTTACTTACATTCAGAAAGATGACCAATTAGTTATCAATGTGTGTAACAAAAGAGAAGCTTGTGTGAAAATTTGTTTTTGTCAAAATGTTGTGCACTGTTGAATGAATTTTATTATAAGTCTACCTGTTAGTATTGGAGTTTTATGGTTTTCATAGTTTTAATAATGACTGCTTCAATCCTTTCTTTAACAATGCAAATGCACACATGCCATCTGCTTAAAGTCATCTAAATGATCATGCAAACCTCCAGAAATATTCATCAGGGTTGCACCCATACCACTTTTTCCCGATCTGATACCTTTTAGGTCGTGGGAGTCCGATACCAAAAACCAATTCACAATTACTGTAAATAAACTAAACTCAATTTGGTGCACATTTTACGTAAAGAAAAAGAAAAATCGCGAAAAAAAGATCGGTACCTCAAAAACTAATGTATCACATTTTTTTTGAAACAGTAAAACCTCTTTACTACGAACTTTAAGGGGACTGCTAAAAATGTTCTTATTAGCCAAAGTTCTTATTAAATGGACGAAAGAAATTGGACTGCCGCTTTAAAATAACGTAGCATACCAGCATACTGCGTTCTCTTTTCATTCATCCTTGACCTTCACGCTTGCGCCTACGGACTTTCATCACTTCCCAAGATGGAGTCGACTTAACTTAACTTAACTTTAATCTGGTTAACTCGCCCCAATGGGCATTACATAACCACACACCACACCCAAGAAGCAAAACAAAACAAAAAAGAGAGAAGCCTCCGCAGAAAACGGCACAGCCCCATTGACTTGCAATCAATGTTTTGCGTGGAACGAACCATCAATGCCGGGGAAAAAGAAACCATTACGAACAGCAAATTCGCAAAAATAGGCTGGACTTATGTTTGTTGTTTTATATGTACATTCGTATTAACAGAGTTCGTTTTAGCCATATATATTTAGTGCTGACTGAATAGCTGACATTATCACCTACTTCTTTTTAACGCAGTACCAAAAGTGTTCCAGTTACTCCAAACTAGCAAATTTTCGAATGCTTATACTGGTATTCTTCCTCAGGCTTGGGCAATGAGACACACACGCACCAACCTGGTTAAAAAGAAGTAGGTGATAATGAACGAAAACCGAAGTATATCATCCGTTCCATCGGTATTTGAATTGAATAGCTGACAAACCAAAATCTTGAAAAAAAATCGTATTAAGCAGGAATTCTTGTTATCCGAATTCTTATTAAAGAGGCTATAATGTACATTAATTTTCAAGATGCTAACATTCTTTTTACATGATTTGTTTTTACGTAAGATGCGTGCCAAATTCACTACATAACACTGCAAAGTAGTAGCACAGGAATATCAACCTTGAGTGTTCGAAAATATCACTGACATAACTTAGTGTTGTAACCAACAGACACATCGAACACGTATTGTTAAATTAAACATGACTGGATTGATTTTCCTTCCGCTACACCAATGAAACCATCTTTTCCAGTGGTTGTCGTAGATTTTGTTTGTTGAGTTTTGAATGGCTTTGCTGGCGATTCGGGATGCCTGTTCTGGACGAATTCCTGTCTCCTGGAGGAGTTCGATGATAGTAGCCACCCGTGTAGCTGTAGGGTGTGTCAGTGGAATAGAGTCCCTTTTCGTTGCGAAAGCAGATCTGGAAGGGCTGGGACTTTCCTTGGGTGGTCTATTAGGAGATCTAGTAGATGGGGAAACCATGGGGCCGATGACCAGTTCGGTGCGACTAGCAGGAAGGTTCCTTCCGTTGTCGAGATCTTTAGGAGAAGTTTGAACGGTGAAAACAGGTATGCGTAAAGGTTCTTCCATGGAAACGTTAGGGCATCTACTCCCCAGGCTTGTGGTTCCGGAAGGGGACTTATGTATTGGGGAAGTTTGGCATTGAGCTTGGTGGCAAAGAGGTCTATCATTGGTTTTCACCATACGGTGAAAAGAGACTCGCAGATTGATTTCTTGAGGGACCATTCCCCTGTTGATGGGGATTGGCAAGACAGAGAGTCGGTGATGATGTTTCTGTTCCCTGGTATTTGTACAGGAAGGATTGTCGTCTTTAGGGATTTTCAGAGAGAGAAGATTTCGGAGGTGATTTGGTGGAGAGATCGGGAGTGGGTGCCGCCTTCCTTTCGAATGTAAGCCACTGCTGTTGTGTTGTCAGTGTGAATTTGTACCACTTTGTTGGTGACAATGGCTTGGAAGTGGTTGAGGGCTTCCCAAATGGCTCTTAATTCTAAAAGGTTGATGTGGGCTTGTTCATTTGTTTCCCATTTTCCAGATGCCTCCTGATTTTGGATGTGGGCTCCCCAGCCCTGGAGGGATACGTCCGTGAATTGGTGAAGCTCTGGTTGAGGTTCATGTAGTGGGACGGATGCTGAGATTGTCGTGATGTCGGATTGTCGGTCCACCATAGGAGAGTGTCGTGGGGAAAGAGATGGTTTGTTGGTTTTGTGAGGTTCTTGTCTTTTGTCATTCCCCAATGATCTATGCGGAAGTGGTGTAGTGGTCTTGTCATCCATCTTCCATAGGGGACAAGTGAGGCCATGTAATCCAATTTTCCTATTAGTGAATTTAAGTCCTTTAAGGTGTCGTTGGGTTTTTTGCGGAAGTTGCGACAGGACTGTATGGTGTTTTCGATTCTTTCTGGCGATGATGAGATTGTTGCAGATACGAGATTGAAGTGGGCTCCGAGGAAGATGAAGGATTGGCTGAGTTCGAGTCTTGATTTCGGGAAGTTTATGGCGAATCCCAGTTGCGAGAGTGGGTTTAGTGTGTAGTCTCTTTTTGTTTTTAGAAGTGCTGCTGATGATTTGTCGTCTAAGATCCAGTCGTCCTGATAGGATTGGTTGAGATTTGGTTTTGGTGTGGGTGTGCAAGGATTGGTTTAAGAATGGCCGTGAAGATTCTTGGAGCAGCGTTTAGGCCGAATGGTAGGCTTTGGAATTCGTAGACCTTTCCGTTGTATAAGAAGCAGAAATTGTGGAGAACTGCATAGTGCAGTGGGATGTGCAGGTAGGTGTCGGTGAGATCTATATAGATTGGCCAGTTGTTTGGTTGAAGTGTTTGCCGAATTGTAACTAAGGTGTGCATTTTGAAGTGTTCGTTTTCAATGAATCGAATGAGCGGTTTTAAGTTGAAGATGAGACATTATCCTCTGGTTTTCTTTGGTGTGAGGAAGATGGAGCTGTAAAAACCTGGTCGTGACTTTCTTTTTGAGAAGGGTGAGGATTTCTGTTGAGAGTGCCTGTGAAGGTGGTGAAGCTTTATGCCAGGGTGGTGGGGACGTCAGAGGTGGTTTTGATGTGAAAGTTGGATGAAAACCTTTGGCTATAATGTCTAGAATGAATCGGTCGGAGGTAATTTGTTTCCAGGCGGGTAGAAAATGTCGTAGGCGTCCACCGACTGGGATTGGTGCTTGTTGATGATTGTCATAGAGCGCTGCGGGCTTTTCTGCATGCTCCTGGTGAAGGCTGGCAGCTCCGTTGGTCATAGGATGAGCTTCGGATGGGCCTGTTTCTTTTGCCTCGGTTGGAAGATTTTCCATGAAAGGACCGGTTGTCGTAGTATCTGGTTTTCTCTCTATTGTAGTTGCTTTTCGAGATGTTGTTTGATGAACGGTTTTCGTCTCGTTGTTTGGCTGGGAAGGGTTGCTGAGTGTTGTAATTGTTTTTTGGCCTGTTTTTGAATTGCTTTGGTTTTTTTGAGATGTCTAGGTGAGGTGCAATCTTTGGAATCTGGCCTTTGAAGAGGGTGTGGGATTCATGAATTGGAAGGTTTCGTAGATTGTGGCGAGTTGATTCATTGAACTTAGAAGACATGTTCAAGGCGGCTTCACGTTCGAGCAGGCTGGAGTTTAAAAGTGCTTTAGTGAGAATTAAAAGAATGGAAGGTGGCATAAGAAGCTTTCTTGAAAAGCTGGTTGATTAAGTCCGCTAGACGGGTTGCTTCTGTTCGACTTGATTCAATGGCGAGTTTTACACATAGGGCGTTGACTGCTGTGTTGATGACGTCAGCCTGGGAGGCAGCACGAAGGCCAAAGCGTAGCAGCTTGTCATTGTCCTTAATGATTGCGCAAGGTATTTCGATTTTCCTTGGGATGAAAAGAGAGGATTCAAAATCGAGTTTTGTTTCAGTTGTGAGAAATTCGTTTTCTTTGTAGGTTTCGAAATTTCTTGGGAACCTTCACCTAGGGGACGGAAAAACCAATTTTCTTTGCCAGGTTGTGGCAGTGGCGGTTCCCGGTCGAGGATGAGGGGGTTCACCTTTCCCTAGAAGGGTGCCGCCGTTGCGAAGTAGTGTAGTCAACTAGGTCGTGGACTATCCAAGTAGTCTTCGCTTTTTCTTTCGTTGGCTGTAACCAAAACCAGTAGCAAGGCCTTGGTTTATAGTTGGGGTGGAAGAATCTGGTGGCGGTTTGTAGAGAAAAGCTGCCGGTACGGTTTTTAACTGTTTTGAGTAGTCGATGAAGAGGGATGGTTGAGGTTTCCTCATCATTATCTTCATCAGAATCATCATTTGAGAAATGAGCGTGTCGTGAGGATGAAGAATTCCGGGAGGAATTGTCGAGTGCTGAAGCGGTGTCAAGATCAGTGTCATCTTGAGCGTCAGAAGATGAAGAAGATAACGGAGAAGAGAGTCGACGTTTACGAGTTGGTATCGGCGGTTTCCGGAATGGCGAAGCTGGAGTTGGAGTAGGCAAAGGCGTAGGGGCTGACGAAGGCAAAGGTTTTGTTGAGCCAGAGGGCGGCAAAGTGCGAAGCCGCTTTGAAGATGGTCCTGCCGAGGTAATGAGGTGTTTAACGGCAGGATTAGTGGAAAGTAGCCACGTTTTGGTGTAGATCGTTGAATATGTTTGCGGCGAAGGTGACGTGGGCTTCTTTTTGTAGCTGAATTTTTTGATCACACGATCCATGAGCCTGTGGACCACTTTTGCCGTGAGTGAGTGGCTGTGGCATGGAAAGTGCGAATTTTGCGACGAAGCAGAAGATAGATCGAAAGGGATGTCATTAGTCGGTGTTTGGTGACATGAAGACGTTGATGAGTTTCTACGTGGTAGGCCGCAAGGTATTGGTGAAATCGGCGGGGAAAGTGGCGTAGGTGATAACACATGATGTGACGATGATGGAGGTGAAGGCGAAGGCGAAGCGTCCACCAAAATTTCCGGGTCAGGAGGCTTAGGACTGGCAGGCGAAGGCGCAGCTCTAGGCGAGGGCTTGGCCGAAGATCTAGATCTTGCCATCACGTGTGGTGATGAACCAAGAGCGAAGACAGCAGACATGGGCTTTCCAAAAGGGCAAAGGCGTACGTGAGGGCGTAGGCGAAGGCGAAGGCATAGGTGGAAGCGAGAGGTGCGAAGTGTCCGTTCGATGTGGATGGAGAAAAAAAAGATGGCAGGCGGGCATCGCCGAGCCGCTTTTATAATGGGGGTCGCGCATGCGCAAACCGGGTTGCGCACCTGGCCATCTAGCAATGATTTGAAGAATCCTCCAGCGAGAGCATCCCTCAAGAAAGTTATGCAACAAAAGCACAGGTAAGCTATGTTTCCGAAGGGCAATATAAAGCAGGTTTTTAAAACACGAGCCACTTTAAAGTAGAAAATGATAATACTCGCCACGCACTAGTTTTACGAATCGTTTATAACAATTCGTAAACCACAATTTAACAGATTTTAATGAAAGACAAACCAAATGAAATACTGTACTGAAAAATATGTTACCTGAATGACTTTGCTCTTTGGTGGCAATGGAATGGGATTTAAACTTATACTGGATTCAAAAGTGCGGATGTTATACACCACTGACCTGCGGAAAAAGGCAAATAAACCATTTGTGATATTTTAGGCTGCGACGGTGTTACACAGATCAGTAACACTATCAGAAATGCTCATTGTTAATTACATTCTCTTTGCACATTAGTTGTAGAGATGGCCTTTTCTGGAATGGACGCTTCAAATGTAACCATTTCACTACACACTTCACTTATTTCACTACACACTGGATGATAGCACGTGTCTGCTAACATGCTGAAAAATGTTGTGAATAGGTGATGAAACGTGGCCATGGCCATTGACCACATAAAATCAAATATACTAACTACATGCAAGACCAATCTTTCAATCTCTGGAAGGAAAGTGTGTTTTTTCAGTAACTAATTAGGGTCATATAACTTCAGAAAGGCTAATTTTACGCTAACTTTGTAGTGGTCCTTACCAGAAAAAAAATGTAATTATACAGTTTTCAACCTGATCAATGGTTTCGAAATTGAAAGCAACAACAATTTTCCTAGTGATGTGACTGGGTTGCTCGCTGCCCCATCTATGCTTCTCTGCCTGTTTCCTGGTTATTAGTGCTGCCAAACATGCGCAGCTAGTTTGGGCATTACATTTGCCTTGGCAATGATATGGTAGGGGACGCAGCAAGTCGTTACAGCACGCTGGAACGAATGTGCCGTTTATAACGTGTTTTGGAATAAATCTGGACGTTTCTGAACTATCTGGAGACAATTGTAGGCTCCATAATGAACAACCTAGTGCGTCAGCAAGTGGTTCTTTTTACACTTTTTTAATCATCATGAAGGAAAATGCACCTCAATCGTGATTCAGAGTTCTTAACACAGAAGATTCCTTTGCAGGGAACTAGACAGGACGACTTTTCCCCGAAAAGACGCTCTAAAATGAGTTCTACGGCAAATGTTGAAACATTTTAGCACCAGGCGATTTTAACCTAATTTGAGCATACCGAATCCGAATCTGCCCGGTGCCAAGTCGAATTTCTCCTCCTACGCCGGAATTCAAGATGGAGTCCAAAAATGGCGACCAAAAAACAGTCTTTTGCTTCTAGCACCCAAACCGTTCAACCGATCGAAAAGAAAACGGTTACCAATTATGTTTAGAATAAAATTTCCTTCAGAAAAGGTTCTATTCATATTTTTCGTAAAATTAACCTTTCTGACCGAAATTCGTCATTTAAGTTCTATTAAGTCGTTTATGCATGCTATAGATACTACAGCGCATATGTGTATTATAATTCCTGACTTTAAACAACTGGAATGTTAGTTCTAATTAAGATCCACTACCACAATTAGGGTTAAAAGAAAGGTGAAGCTGTATATTTTCCAACAAGGGTAATTAAAACGATTTATTTTAATTAGAAACTGAGCTACGGAAGTTTATCTACGTTGTAGCGCTTTGAACTGTGCATCATTTTACGGTAAATTCTATCTTTAAACTCCTGCATTAGCGGTTCTAATTCATATAAATGGATGTGATTAGACTTAGATGAAAGATGAAGATATGTATTTTCCAACAAGGGTAATTAAAACGATTTATTTTAATTAGGAGCTGAGCTATGGCAGTTTATCTACATTGTAGCGCTTTGAATTTTGCATCACTTTACGGCAAATTGTATCTTTAAACTGCTGCAGTACCGGTTCTAATTCAGATAAATGGATGTGATTAGGCTTAAATAAAACATGAATATACATCTTCATCTTTCATCTGAGCCTAATCACATCCGTTTAAATTAATTAGAACGGCTACTGCAACAGTGTAAAGGAGGAACTTGTTGTAAAACAACCCAAAAATCAAAGCGCTACAATGTTGATAAACTGTCGTAGCTTTGCTCCTAATTAAAATAAATCGTTTTAATTACCCGTGTTGGAAAATATACATCTTTATCTTGCATTTAAGCCTAATTACATCCATTTATATAATTTAGAACGACTACTGTGACAGTTTAAAGATGGAACTTATCGTAAAATGACACACAAATTAAAGAGCTACAACGCAGATAAATTGGCGTAGCTTGGCTCCTAATTAAAATAAATAATTTTCATTACCCTTGTTGGAAAATATATATATTTTCCAACAAGGGCAATTAAAACGATTTATTTTAATTAGAAGCTGAGCTATGGCAGTTTATCTACGTTGTAGCACCTGGATTTTTACATCATTTTACGGCAAGTACTATCTTTAAACTGCTGTAGTAGCAGTTCTAATTCAGATAAATGGATGTGATTAGGCTTATATGAAAGCCGAAGATATGTATTTTCCAACAAGGGTAATTACAACGTTTCATCTGAGTTATAACGGCTGCTGTAGCAGTTTAAGATATAACTTGTGATAAATTGACACAAAAAACATATCACTATACCGTGGAAAAACTGTCATAGATTAGCTCCTAATAAAAATAAATAGTTTTAAATACCCTTGTTGGAAAATTTACATCTTCATCTTTCATTTAAGCCTAATTACATCTATTTATCTAATTTAGAACGACTACTGAACCACTTTGAAGATGAAACTTATCGTAAAACGACCCAAAAATGAAAGCGCTACAATGTAGATAAACTGCTGTAGCTTAGCTTCTAATTAAAATAAATCGTTTTTAATACCCTTTTTGGAAAATATACAATCTTCATCTTTAATTTAAGCCTAATTACATCCATTTATTTAATTTAGAACGACTACTGCACCAGTTTAAAGATTGAACTTATCGTAAAACGACCCAAAAATCAAAGTGCTACAATGTAGATAAACTTTCGTAGCTTAGATTCTAATTAAAATAAATCGTTTAAATTACCCTTGCTGCAAAATATACATCTTCACCTTTCATTTAAGCCCAACTATGTTAGTGGTTCTTAATTAGAACTAACATTGCAGCTGTTTAAAGTCAGGAGTTATAATAGACATGTGCGCTGTTGTATCTATAGCATACATAAATGGCCTATAGAACTTTAAATGACGAATTTCGGCCAGAAGGGTTAATTTTACGAAAAATATGCACAGAACTTTTTCTGAAGGAAATTTTATTCTGAACACAATTGGTAACCGGTTTGTTTTCGATCGGATGAACAGTTTATGCGCTAGAAGCAAAAATATGTTTTTTGGTCGCCATTTTTGGACGCCATCTTGAATTCCGGGCTTGGGAGGAGCAATTCGACTTGGCACCGGACAGATTCGGATTCAGCATACCAAAATTAAGGTCAAACCGCCCGGTGCCAAAATATCTGAACATTTGCCGTTGAAAGTTATTTTTTGGGTTTTTTTTCCAGTCTAAACTGTGAGCGAAGTGATTACAAAGTACCTTATAGAGTGTGTAAAAAACCTGCCAAATAACATCGAACTATACCTGCTTTCTGATAGTACTGCGAGGACTGTGTGCATAAAATGAAGATTCTCCCAGAGAACTTGTTCTTGCCAGGAGAATCTAAGTTCTCTGAGTCAAATCCGACGAAACTGTGTTACAAGATTGGGATCCTTCCCTATACCTACGGCGTGTTTTTACCTCATTAACACAGTCATTTATGCAAAATATTGCATCACTTCTGCCTCTATCCCACTTCCCCCTACCCTGTTCGCTTCCACTCACTCTTTTCTTGCTGTGAACGTACGATTCCATGCAGGGAGGCGGGCGGGCCCTGTTTTGTTACACAGTTTCGTCGGATTCGACTCACAGAACTTAGATTCTCCTGACAAGAACAAGTTCTCTGGGAGAATCTTCATTTCTCGCAGCAATTGGGCCGTCGCCTCTGATGCGAACACGTCCATGTCTGGCGTCCCAAACCACCTACAAATCTTCTGGAACGCCGCAGTACACAATCGGAAGTCAAATCTGTCCCAGAAATTTCGTCAGACAATCCGCTGTCACATTCAACTTCCTCGGCACAAATGCCGCCTATACCAAACAATCCAACTGACTTCTACGCTGCTCTAGGCTACGAACCATGGCATTAAGCAGCTGGGACTTCGTCCTACCTTGATAATTCACATACGACACGGCCACCACGTTATCCGAAAGGATTCGTACGACCCGTCATCTGACAAGATCTCGAAAAACGCCAAGCGCTTTTAGCATAGCCAATACTGTAATTCTCTCGCATTTATATGCAAGGCAGCCTTCCTAGGCCACCTTCCCTGCGCCTGCGAATCCCCTGTGGCCGCTTCCCAGCCCATGTCCAAAGCGTCCGTTGTCACCGCTACTGCGGCCTCCACAGAGACCCAGGATTTTACTACCACCGGGTGACTCAAGAGCCTTAGCCCACCAGTTCAAATCCTCGCAAGATCCTTGCGAGAGGCTTCCTCCGTGCACCCCCGCACGACACCAAGTCACCAGGTCGTGTTGCCACCAACGTGTGTGCAACTTGCCGTTCTCCACAGCACACAACAAACTTTCCGCCAGGCCCAACAACCTTTGAAGCTCTTAAGAACAGTGACCGGGTTCCGTTGCAGTACCACAACCAAATGTACCCTACGTTTTTCAGGTGGCAGCACAAAACGGGCTGACTTTAGATCCAACATCATACCCAACAATTGCAAATCCTGCAACGGTACTAAAACACTCTTTCCGTAATTTACGAAAAAACCTAACTTCCACAAGGTTTCCAACACTCTCCGCACATCACGCTGCACATCTGCTGCGGACGGACCTATCACTGCAAAATCATCCAGGTAAACGAAAATTAACACACCAGCCCGGGGCATATAAGTTTCATAAAGTACCCGGTACTGAAGCCTAACCAAATTCCTAACCAAATGGCAGCACACAAAAGCGGTATAGACTACCCTGCCAGGAAAACATTAACAATCGTCATGCACCGTCCTTTATTGCCACTGCATAATACGCTTGAGACAGATCGATGGTAGCCATCCACCACCCTGGCTGTAAATGCTCTACTACCCTCGATAGTGTATCCACGTAGCACTTTCTTACCAGTCCAAATTCATTCAAGCCTTTCAGGTCAAAATTATCCTGATCGATCCATCTGGCTTCGCCAGTGAAAAAATTGGGGATACAAATCCTACAGTCCCATTTTTCACCCTCTTAATTACACCTTGAGCTAACATCTCGATCAATTTTGGAGCAATCTCTTTCGCATCGTCAAATAATGGCGGTCTCGCCGAAACCGCCCTCAGCAGTGACGTATTTCCCAACTCTAGACCAACTCCGTCTACAGTTTCCAACACTGCCGGCGACGCCCAAACGCCCGCCCACTCTGCACGATGGCCCCTTAAACTTCTAGCACGCCATGTGCTCATAATTTCTAAGCTCCGTTCCACCTTTTGTTTTCAAACAATCCAACCGCACACACACAAAAGTATCTACTCACGCTCAGTAGAGCCGACACCATTGCACGCCACAGTGTTCCGCAGCGCCCAAAAAAAAATTTTTTTAACCGAGCCAATCATACTTTTTTCCACCACCAACAACTATTTTCACAATCCGCCACTTGCGGTTTCCGTCGGTTCGGTTAGTTACCGACTCCGACAATGGGTTTCACATATGAACTCCCAAAACGCACTTCTCTTTCACTATCTCCTCGTTACTCTCCAAATTCGGCTACACAAACCAAAAATAACCACTACGAACCTGACAATGCGTATTAAACCACTGCCGCCACGTTCTCAAGTAATTATATACAAGTGCTGACATACCTGCCCGGCCTAACAGGCCGCCACGTTTTTCGTATTCGCAAAATCTGCCATCACCATGCCAGCCGCCATCTTAATACTCACCAACCAGTCTCGATAAATACCACCAACCGCGTAGCCTCGTAGCCACGCTGCTTGCTTTGAAAGATGGCGCACTCCAGTTCAACTGCAAAATCGATCGTTCGAAGCGAATTTCTCTTAGTAATTCCACAATCTTAGCTAAAAAATTTCTGACTGCACGTGCAAGTGGCAAGAAAAAGAGTGGGTGGACACGAACAGGGTAGGGGGAAGTGGGATAGAGGCGGAAGTGACGCAATATTTTGCATAAATGACTGTGTTAATGAGGTAAAAACGCGCCGTAGGCATAGGGAAGGATCCCAATCTTGTAACACATTGAGGAGGATTCTTGAAAGATCGGCAACCACCGTTTACAGTGGCTTATTTTTAACATCTCGAAGAGTGTGGAATCAGGAAGATTCATGAAGAATAACACTATACCATCTTCAGGAAAATTTACCAGTTCAATTAAACACCAAAAGTTCCCTCATTAAATTTTCGGTGAAAACAAGAGCCCGTTCACCTTCATCAGAACGTAACGAGGCACAAAATTTTAAAAACGATCGTTACATGGTTGTGGCTACCATCGAGCAGACGACGTGTGAGTGAGAGAAACCACTCATCTATACACAATTACGCTTGGCTTTCACGTCAGAACCTACTGATTGTTCCATCAACACATGGGAGGCACCAGTCAGGTTCATGAGTGGAACTTTCTTGCACTTGAAACGAAGAATGGCCAGAGATTCAAGGGCCGTCAGATGCCCTCCTTGGAGAGAATTGGAGGAAAGCAAAACTGTCGAGGAATTCCAAGGAATCTGGTGCTGCTGATGTTTTACATGCTGGGCGATGCCGTTGAGGGGAGACATTCTTCGTTTCAAGAGCAAAAAGGTTCCATTCATGAACCTGACTGGTGCCTCCTACGTGTTGATGGAACAATCAGTAGGTTCTGACGTGAAAGCCAAGCTTGACTAGCAGTGGGGCGTAATTGCGTAAGTGTATAGATCAGTGGTTTCTCTCACTCACGCGTCGTCTGCTCAATGGTAGCCACAACCATGTAACGATCGTTTTTAAAATTTTGCGCCTCGTTGCATTCTGATGAAGGTGAACGGCCTCTTGTTTTCACCGAAAATTTAATGAGGGAACTTTTGGTGTTTAAGCTGAACTGGTAAATTTTACTGAAGGTGGTATATTGTTATTCTTCCTGAATCTTTCGGATTCCAGATTCTTCGAGAGGAGGATTCTGCGAAAGAGAACTGTAGTTTTACCTTGTTCGGTGAAAAAGAGTTTCAATTTTCGGTTTGCCTTTTTCATTGTCTGATAAATTCATTGATTTCACGGTCGACACAATGTTTTGTCAATTAGTTCTTTATAAGGATGGTTTTTGGTATGAGAAAAGATGTTTACAGCACTGAAAAGGGGTTATTCATAAAGAGCTGTTCCTTATACAAACGTTCTCTATATAGAAGCACCAATACCAAGGCTGCACCGATACCAACTTTATCGATCCGGTTTTACAAATTTTGCCAATACCGGTACCGATATCCACAATTCTATCACCAGGTTTTCATCGACGGTCTAGTTTTTTTGCAAAAGTCCAATAATTATTAAAATAAAAACTAGTAGCCTACAGTTAAAACATAGCTAGGAAGATACTCAGTGATATCCTGAGCAAAATGCCACGAACCGCATGACGTAATTTCAAACAGTTCCAGTTATTGATATTTCTGCAAAAATTGCTGATACTGCACATATTGGCAACCGATCCAGTATCGGTATCGGGGCAGCGTTAGTGTTTTCACCATACGAACATGGGCTGGCCAGCCAACGTGTTAAAAAGTGTACTTCATAGGAAGTAGTTACTTATTCTGAAGTTCGTTATATCGAATGTCTACTATAATTGTTTCGGAAATAATGCGCCGCTTCCCCCGAGTTCCACACTACATTGGTGCCCGAATAGTGATTCTACTTGGGACTGTTTTCGGCCTCCATACAAAATTTTCACCTACTTGGTCTTTTCGAGCCTAACGCCATTTTTTATTTTTTTGCTGAAAAAGCGCAGATTTCGAACGCTGAATTCCACGGTGGCGATGTAGTTGACAAAAGTTTGAGTTGTGTAGGTTAGGCCTGATGAAGACAGACGTCGTCGGTCTGTTGAAAATTTGCAAGAATACTGGTACAGTATTTTGATTCTGAAATTGTGCGTAACAATCTGTTTTCAACAATCAATTATCAAGAATGCTGAAAAAGCCTATGGCAAAAACATGGCCGCCATGAACAAGTTGCATGCCTCACGAAAATAAATTGTAAAAAAAAAACTATGCGGTCAAGGAGTATAAAAATTCGCAGACTTAATAATTATACTGTAATTTATTGACCAGAAATATAATTGGGACCATCGTCCTACGTTTTCATTATTTTAAAAAATCCCGAAGTTCGACTACGTGAACAGCGCTAACGAAAGTTTCAACTTACAGTACTAGGAATGATAACATCCACTCGATATTCTTCCGCCACAATGCTTGTTATTACTTCCAAAATCATTATTTTATGTTTTATTACCGTAAAAATAGTTTAAAGTTGCTTTATTCCTTCAAAATTCGTGATTGTCGAAAGCCCACTACCAACTCGCGTAGGACAGCCATTATGACCGGCTGCCGCCAATGCGACGCACTCCTGCTCGCCAATGGATGTGACCTTCACCACAGCCACCTACAGTAAAGGCCGGACCAGATTAAAACAAATTAGGGAAGTAAAATCATCCATTGACAATAGAATGAAGCGCAAGTTTGGTAGGTGCTGCCATCTCTACACCAAGCGGCGAAATTTCAAACTAACCCACCAGGGTTCCAAATACTGTCAACAGATGACGCCACTTGGCAAACTTGCCGCGTCGCTATTTGATTCGCCGTTTTGCGGAACATTGTTGGAGGCAAAGATGATACGGCCTTTACTGTAGGTGGCTGTGCCTTCACTCGCTTTGCGTGACGTCACTTGTGAACGGCCGAAAAGTCATGTGCCGCGAGCGAACCAATCAGCGCTCGCGATAGCGCGCGATGCCGAGCGTTTGAATAGAGCCCGTTGAAACCGAACATATGATTCGAGGAATACCGGTAGAGACGTGGTTGATGACGTCATTTTTCGCGGGCTAGAAAATTGGGAATCCCCTCTCCCGAACACGACCAAGATGACGGCTGTACGTTGCGTCGTTCCGGAGATATGATCGTTTGAACCAAGGGCTATTTTCAGCAAACAAACAATTTTCACGTGGATTTTGGCCACGATGCCTACAATAACATCGATTAAGGTAATAAAAAGATGATATTAAATTATATTAATCGAAATTAATCGAAAATATACATTCCAAAATACCCAAGTCAATCGGTATTACACCTCCGATGTACGCAATTCGATTATTTTTTTTTTTAACAGTGCGGTGAAGTGGGCGAACGATGTATCGTCGTTTAGGCTTTTTGGCAACGGAATTGCGACGATATATCGTCGCTTAGGCTCAAAAGGGTTAAGATGCTGCGACAATGTTTAGCTAACTTCAGTAGGTTATTCTACACAATTTTTTTTAACAATTTCCACCAAAATTATTCGGCTGGCAATTTGTCTGAAACAGGGGCTTTTCTTCCATTAAATGACTCTATTTTCAATATCTTTCTTCATTGACCTCAACGCTAGACTTCTTTTATCACAAATCACAGGTCAAAGCATTATATTTAACAGAAGTTGCAATTATTTTACTAATTAGGATTGTATTTACCATTCTTACCTAGTATTCTTCACAGCACTATGCAAAGCAGCATGGCAAAAGAGAGAGATGATATATTAATTTTTCTTAATACTGTAATCAGAAATGCAAAAACAAATGAATGATGCATAATTTTAAGCTGCGTAAATGAAACTTATTACACAAAGCCTTTACTAAAAATAACTACAAAGAGTAACACAATAAATAGTAGGAGATGACTTTGTTGTCTGAAAAAAAGACAAGTGAAAACAACAAAGCATTAACGGCAAAAAAAAAATTCTATCTCATTCTAACACCTGGGTTAGATTAGCTAACTCGCATTGAAAAGTGAAATTTGTCCGTATGTTAATGAGACTGCTTATTAGACAGTATTTTTTTTTAACAAAATCATTATTATTGTACCTCCGAATGACTATTATGTCTTAATGTTCATATAGAATACTTTCTGTCTATTCTATATAAACATTATGACATAATTGCCTTAGGGGGTACAATAATAATTAATTTGGCTAAAAAAATTACTATCTAATAAGCAGTAGAATGAAAAACAAAAAAAAAGTCAACTGTTTAATATGTATAGCTTTTTGTACCTTCCACACTTTTCTCGTTGCTTCACGTTTTCAATAGCACTCATCATCTCTTCATCAACCTCATCTCCAAGCTCTCCAGAGAAATGTGCTAAAAGCTACATGCAAAAACCAAATGAATGATTCAATTAAGCAAAATTGTCAACACAAAATCAATAATTTTTTTTCCTTAATACTTGCCTCTGGCAATCTTTCATGCATAATTTCTCCTGCAGTCGGCCTGAATTCAGGATCACGTTGCAGCAAATCCCTTATTAATTGTTTGAGGCCGTGGGAGTAATTGCCTTTAACAGGAGCAAATTGGCCCTAAAACAAATTAGAAAATACACTTGTCTGAAAAACTACATGCATGAAATATTTAAGCCAATAATATAATCTATTGATAATTTTAGTCGAGACCTAATGCTAGCATTGGGGATCGTTTGGGTGGTGGTGTGGAGCCTTGTCGGGTGGGGCCTCAGGAGCCTTGTCGAGTGGGGCCCAAGCATGAGCGGGGGACTCACATTGTGTTCACACTTCCCTGGCATTCAGAAACGCCAGTTTTCGACTGCTGTGTACATCGAGCTTCTGCTGCATACATACATTTCCCACCCTTCCCTCTTTGGGAAGCACCCACTTGCCCCGTTTTTGCCTTTTTCTTGTTCCCCATTAGGTAGAGGGGGTTAGCTCATTCTGGAAGGTGGGAGCTCAGCATTCTAACCTGCCACGCAGGAGCAGGATTCCAATCTGACCCCCAAGCGCCCACTCAGTCGTGTCGGTCTGTGGCCGGCTGGCATACTTGACGCCGCGTGTCCTCACACAGTCAATCTCGCATTGCAGCAACACGAAAATGGTCAGGGGACTTTCCGAATAGGCGAATCCCTCTCCCCCCTTGCTTGATCTTTGTGTTTTTAGTAAACAGTTACAGTATTTCAAATTGGAAATACTGTGGTCTTGTGTCAGTCGTTTCCATCACTACGTATATTGTACTAGATAATGCTTATTTTATTTGTGACCCTTAAAAGCAGTATGATTAATGGTCAAATTATAATGTTTAGAGTGTACTTATTACAATTTATCGCATTTTAGCCACCAAGAAAACAAGGCGTAAGTAAGGTTACGAACATCAAAAATGAGTTAATGCGATAATGGATTATTAACAGAACCTTTGTAGCCAATTTGAAAAATATTTTTTGTTATCATATAATATTACTGTGGTTCCAAGTGGCTCGCTTTGTTGATATTTTCTTGAAAAAACTGCCATTGGTTGTGAAGTGCATCCAAAAGACATTACTTCCGATGATTTAAACTTACCTTCATAATCTTGTTCACCAAGGCAGGTAAATTTGAACCTTCAAACGTCTTTTGAAGGCAAGCCATTTCATATAAAATGCAACCTAAAGCCCACACGTCTGACTTTTCATCATACATCTTTCCTTCACACTAAATAAAAAAAATAAGTGAAATCATGCATACTTATATTTAGAGAAGTTTGCAGTTTCTATAAAATACAACTTGTACATCCCTTCACATTTTCATGACAAATAGCATAAACCCTGACAAAATTGTAGTTAATATTTTTAATAGCATGACTGATCTTTCTTTTGATCGATCATGACACCGTAAGCAAAGTACAACTTAAAACTACCACGAACCTTTCAATAAGTCGAAACAAGCATAAAAACAATCAATGGCCTTAATTTATTAAAAAAATAAAAAATTTTATTTATTTAAATTAAACAGATGACTTGACAATTTAAGTTCAAACATCGTTTCAATGAGAAGGTGAAACGTTTCGTATTATTTTCATAAATTTTAAACATTAACTTTATCTAAGACGACAACATAGCCAAAACTTCATATTACCATTTCGGGACTAATGTAGTATGGTGTTCCCACAACAGTATTCGCACCTTTCGCTCTTGTGGACATCATTTTAGAAATTCCAAAATCTCCCACCTTAATTATTCCACCTTTTGTTAACAAGATGTTAGCAGTCTTCAAATCTCTGTTGAAACATGAATAATATCAAATACAGAAAATACAATAGACAACTGCAAGTAGTAAAATTAAATTTTAGCTTTAGATATCACAAAACCATTGTCGTGCCAAAGAATTGCTGTAGGTGATTTTTCCTGTCATTCATGTTTAAAGATAGTAAATTGCAGAAACGCTGGTTTTGAAGACATTAAGCTTTACTTCTCATTTTATACCCATAAAATTTGGATCGCTGATTCATAAGTTTTTCATAATTAATTTGTTATCAGCCTCTCAGAATAAAAATATTTTATTAACTACTTTCTGAAGCAGGTTTTACAATTCGTTCTTCAAGTTTTAAGCTAATAAACTGCAATTTCTACTGAACCTAATCGGACAACTGCCATTTAGGTCCGGCTCACCCACCATCTGCACACATTAAAAACGAAATTTTAAACATAAAAATAGTTTTTAGTTATCCTAAAATACTTAACTTTACTCTCGGAAAATTATACTCGTCAATAACTTAATTTTTAAGTGCTATTTTGTCACTCGCCCACTAGGTGGCATCTGCTTGTCAACTTCACGGCATGCATAGACACACTTCCCCGCTTTCGTTTTGAAACCTCCTGGTTCGAAGAGAGCAGGCAGGTGGGTGACTTTTTGTAAAAGTAACTATATTAGGATAAGTAAAAAGAGAGAATTGCCGGCCGACACCAGCTAAATTCTTTTTCTATAACAGTAACGAAAATATACATAAAATTTCTTATTCTGGAATGTTTTTTTCCCCCTTGACATTGAATTGTTTAAATCCAGCCAGCTCACTAACCCAAAGTGCGCGTGTACGCTTCTCTCCCATATAAGAGCCCAAGGGAGAAAGCGGTCATCTTTTATTCCCCACAATACGTAAAGGTGACTCGAGAGGGGAGGTAGGTGGGTACAGGGGTAATGTATATTTTCGTGACTAGCAATAGAAATAGAATTTAGCCTGTGATGGCCAGCAATTTTCTCTTTCTATTGCACATGAATATATACATTACCTGTAAATTTAGCATTTACAGAAGACGTTGTCAAAAATAGTGGTGGGCACCATCTGATGGGTTCCCTAGTGTTAGGAGCTGGTCCCCCAAAAACTCACAGACTTTGGACTTAGTTTAAAATTGATAGAATTAAATTTAGAATTATTAATGATAAAGAAAGAAGATAAGTTTAGATGTTAAATTTTGTTTAATTTCAAATAGTGTTTCTGGTTTTCTTCCCTGAGGTCGTGGCCCTGGAAAGGGCTGTAGTTTTTCGTTGGTAAGTCCATTGGGGGTTGGATCACACATCAGGCTGTGACGATGGGTGCCAGTCGGTGAAGTCCATCAGCGTACGTAATCATGTCACAAAGACGTGTGTGGTAAGGATGGGTGCCTGTTGCCATGAAGCTGCTTGCAGGATCATGGGGATGTTCACGTGTGAAAGATTGAAACAGTCAAGGAAGCATGTAGATGTCCTTTGACTCGAATGGGTTATGGTATCGTTGATGCTTGAAGCTTTGTAGGTGTTGAAGATAGTTGGTCTTTTTTATTTTTAATTTTAAAAAGGTCCATCATGTCCATTGGAAATTCCGCTGCTTACTGTACTGTCTAGGTCGAATCGCGTGCTCGGAACGGGCAGCGAAGTCTTTCAAGGAGACTGCCAGCGATGGATGTTAGAGACGGAATGAATTTTGGCATTAAGGGTTCGTTTGAAATTGAGCTCAAAACAAATTTCTTGGTGTGAAGGAGATTCCTCTAAAGTGTCGAAGCTGTAACAATGAGTTGGGCCCATAGAAAGACCTTGTACTTTAGTGTCGTGTAGGTCCAAGAAGGCTGCCTTTTGATAAACAGTGAAGTTTAACAATTTGAAAAAGGTTTGTTAGATACCGACATGAGGGAATCTAATACTCGTGGAAGGTTCAACTTTGGAAAGAGACGTTAAGGTTGCAGGTCATTCAATTTCGAAAATGTGGTGAGATACAAATTCTTCTGGTTCACCTGGGGTCAGCAGGTGTCCAGAAGAGATGTTTTCGTTTGAAACTGGGTTGAAGAGGTCAGTTGAGAACCACATGGTACCATGTAAAGAGGGAGCGACTGGGTCAGCTTGCCGCAGGTGACACTGACAAAACCATTCATCCAGTGACCGATGTAAAATCTTTAAGCAGAGTTATTATTTTACTTGCGATTCAAGGGCGTGTTCTCAAAGTTAGTCTCTGTGTCGCTGAGAGGACTGATGGTCAATGCCATCCATGGAGTTCCAAGAAATTAGGTTCTGGGAGACGTTGACTCCATGTCATTGTCAAAGATTTGAAGAAGTCGTGGAAACTTTTGTGCCACAGGCCAACTGAAGCAGTGAAGGTGAAATGGTCTAGTGTTATTTACATATCCTGAACTGTCAGTGTTGGAAAATTTTGAAAGCTTGTTTTCTAAGGTTATTTAGAGGTGACAGGGCCACTGAACATGGCTTTAGTAAAAACTTCAGTGTCAGGAGGAATATACTGGGATCGACAAGGAATGCCGACAACGGGGAAATCTGTCTTCAAGAAGGGGTGAGGGAAATAGAATGTGGCTCATCAAAGAACGTGGTTTTTTGAAGAAACTCCAGGTTAAGATCTGAACAGGGCCTGCTGATCTGAAGGTTTGCCTGAGCTAATTAAGAGA
>JAHWFP010233079.1:6413-29824 GCA_023313725.1 Lithobius niger | reverse complement strand
ACCAGTAGTTACAGATCAATAAAGAATGGGATTGGTAGATAAGAATAGTTACAGATCATTACAGAATGGGATTTGTAGATACAAATAGTTACAGATCATTAAAGAATGGGGAGATTTGTAGATACCAATTGTTTAAAGATTATTAAAGAATGGAATTTGCAGATACCAATAGTTACAGATCATTGAAGGATGGGCCTTGTAGATATCAATAGTTACTCAGCATGCCAATGTTATAAATCTTAAAAATGGGATTTGTAGATACCAATAGTTACAGATCATTTAAGAATGGGATTTATACATACCAATAGTTACAGACAATTTAAGAATGGGATTTCTACATACCAATAGTTTACAGATCTATCCGTTTCAGCTCGTAAATCATTTAAACTGGTTAAAGAGTTTTGGGTTCTGGGTTTTGGTTCTTTAAAAAAGAGGAAGTATTTGAATTAAAGGTTATCACAGAACGGAATGGTGAAATAGTTTTGGCTCAGCAAATATAACTACATTTCCTTGAATAACCACCACCAGCTAAATAGAAGCTTTGGATTTTGCTTCCCGGCATCATGATAAATTAAATGGGGGGTGAAAAATTGCTTGATAAATTGGATGGGACGAAAAATTGTCCGATAAACTGGACTTGTGGGAAGGGGGGGGGTTATGACGAATTATATTGGATGAGGGCGGAAATACTGTCCAGTAAATTTGATGGGAGCAAAATACCATTGGGAAAATTGGATTGGGGGGGGGGGGGGCGAAAAATTAGCTGTATGTACCCTCTCCATCCCCTGCTGCCCCCGGAAAAAAATGTCTATAGCGCCAGCCCTGTTCCTGCACCACATCACTACGTGGTACGTCACCGCATTTACCAATATGGTTATTCGTCTACAAGTGAAGTTATTGAGTACCAACAGTGAAGGTGGTGGAAATGGATAAGGCGAATCAGTACGGAATGCGGAGGTTTATTATTACGTCCTTCAAAAATATGCTTTTGCCATTGGCAGTTTTTGTCCAAATTTTGGCATTATAGTTTTATCTTTTCCGATTATGATATTAGGACATCAATCAGTGAAGCAACATTCATCTTTTCTCAAAATGTACGTAATTGGCATCGTGGCGAGTGGATAGAGGCAACAACTCGAAAACTAATCTCTTCAAAAATACAATACCTTTTTGTTTCCGCCGGATAACACGAACCGCAAAACACAAGAACGAACAAAAACGAAAAAAACACGAAAAACGCAAGTCGTTCGCGTTGACTCGGAGGCTTGTTTTGAAACGCGTGGGTGGTCTGCATGGACACACTTTCTTGTACAGCTTTTCCCGCCCTGTCAAATCCAGAACTCGCTTATGAAGGAACTTGGCTTCCTGGAAACTCTTCCGTCCCCTCCACTTCTCCAACACCCCCTCCAGTCGTGAAAAAAAAATGGCGGAAGGCAAGGCACAGCAGAGGCGGCCATTTTAGCAGCAAACATGGTTACCAGGACGAGAGCGATGGCGGACAAGCATGAAGAGAGGGCAGCCAACTCAAAGAAACCCTGCGCCCTGGCACGAAGCAAGGCGCCGACCTCACAACACCCGTATCCCTTGGCAACGGAAACCCAGGAGCCACAGAAAAATGCAACAGCCATTTGCTCTTTACAGTTGTACTGGTGCCCGCGGTAATGGAAAATGGCTTTAGTCAGATTATGCTAGCCCAAACTGAAGTGAGCGTGGTTACATTTTGTGGATTTGAAGAAGATGGTACGTTTCAGGGGTGGTTTTTTTTTGTTGTTGCTATTAATTTTCGTGTGGTAAATCACGCTGATGCAGTTTGAAAATTTGTTGCCCATTTTTAGAAGTTCAGTTTTTGATGAGTGTCCATCGATTCATAATTAGACAATAGTGAGATGCCAAAGGAATGCAAAATACTAAAATCGCTCAATCCATGTTCACAAATTGCTGTTAAATTAAATAGCTTACCAATAATGCAACATCCGGCCTGCCTTATAACAGCCACGCGCGGTCATGTGTCCGCACGCTGCTGTCGCGAGATTGACGTAGTAAAGCCCTAAACAAACTGGCTGCACGCCGGCGCAGTATGGAGTCAAAAAGACTTCAATATTGGTCTTTAAACGCACAGCAGCCATAAGATTGCACCAATTTTGACCTCGTAGGCGCGTAGTTACGCATCGCTTCGCACGAAATTTTCTTCGGTTTGGAGAGGGCTTAATACTACAACGTCACTTCCGCCCTCGTCTTCTCGTGAACGACGTCTGGCCTAGCAGATGAATTGCGGGTCACGTGACAGCACTGGCGCAAAAACTGTGTCGTCACAACCGGAAACAATGTTCTGGTTATTGTAGGCACGCAAAGGATCATACACGTGCGGGACGCAATAAATAAAGTTACCAATATTCAACAGATAATCTCCTAGACGCCACATTTTAAAACTGATTTCTAGCTAGGGATTGACTAACGGTAAGGAAATAGACCTTTGGGGCCGTACTTGATGTGGAGGATCGAGAAAAATGGCGCGGGGAGGAATGTCCTTTTAAGGGGAACACAAAAGCACAAGATTGGACATAAAAATAGTTATGGTTAGGTTTTATTAGGGACTTTGATTTCATTAAAATGACGCAACAGGTTAGGCATGTTACCTACTGTGACGCTTGGCTCAGCGCGAGTCCTCAATCTGAGACAAGTAGTTCCTAGCACGCGCCCCTTAAGATAGCGCGCTTAGCCTCTCGGCAATACACCTAAACGACGACGAGTCCCCGGTGATTTTGACCTTTAAATTAAGCATTACACCGAAACGAAAAACCATTTCAAGCCTTTCCCCACTCACCGCTACACTATACACCCGCAATCACATCAACACCCCATTAGATGGGCTTCATTCACAGAGTTCAAGGTTCATTAGTCGATATTTTGAATAATTCAATTTCGGACGTTTGCAAATCTCGAGCATGTCGTTTTGACAGGTTTTTAGTCAATGTCAAGCAGCAATTCAACTACAATTTCAACCTAATTCCTCCTCGTTTGCCCCCCCCCCCAGCCCTCCCCCTCCCCCGAAAACAAATCCAGTTGCAGCAGCCGTCAGATGTACAGCTCGCATTTATCAGTTGGCCGTCAACATTAATCAGAGAAGGCGTCAATTTGTAAACCAATCGTGGTTGAATCTGACAGCTGTTGCAGCGCCGACTTGTAATTGGTGCTCCCAGTACATCCCAACTTGCTTCGACGGTAATTATTAAAAATGTACTTTTAATTTGAACACAGCCGACTGTAATCATCGCAGCAGTAATAACATTCATTGCTCACTTGACCGATTTTCGAATGCGTGTGTGCGATTTTGACACAGCACACTAAAGCACAGCGCGGCCCTTGTTATTGGAAAAGTGTTAAATCAGTTTCGAGTAGCGATTTAACGACCGTCCGAATAAGTATGTTTGTTGCTGCTTTGTGGTTTAACTAATGACCTAGGGTGGATAATAAAGTAGGCCCTATAGAAGAGGCCCTTCAGATTTGAACGGGCTATAACTAGTCAATGTTGACATAAACGACGTGTTGTGAAACTCATTCCACCTGTTGAATTTGTGATTCGGTTTGTGTTTCGGATTCGGTTTGTGTTAGTCTACTGCGAGGGGGTTCAACAACGCTAGAAATTTCCTACACTCAAGATTTAGCTTTCTAAAATCCGATGCAAATCTTGTCAATCTGTGAATCTTGTGTATAATTCATTCAACTCTTGTAAAGCTTGTAAATATAGTACAAATCTTGTAAATTGCGTAATTCTGGCGTAAATCATTTAAATCTTACTAAAATCTTTTGTAAATCTTTAAATCCTAGCAAATCTTCACGCAAATCGTCAAATCTGTAAATCTACAAAACTTTATGTAAATCTTTAAATTTTCTGCATATCCGTGTAAATCTTGCAAAACTTCATGTAAATCGTTAAATGTAACTTAAATCTTTTGATCACAGGAAATCTGCAAATGTTCATGCAAATCTTAAAATCTGGTAATCTGTGTAAATCTGCAAAACTTTATGTAAAGCTTTAAATCTTCTGCAAATCCGTGTAAATCTTGCAGAACTTTATGTAAATCGTTAAAACTTTACTCCAATCTTTTGTAAATTTTTAAATCCCAGCAAATCCGTAAATCCATTGGAAGATTTACAGATTTGCAAATGTCGTACACTTTGTTGTCTTTGTCGAACCCCTTGGCCTCATGTCAGATTCTTAGCGTGTCAGGGAAGCTTAAAACTCAACTGACCACATCTCGGCAACTGCACAAGGGAAATACAAATGTTCGCAGGGGCAGTGCCCATAACTTCGAGGACTGTCGAGTCATTATAGTTGCATTGGTGTAGGATGTTTTTTTTTTTTTGAAGCCTTACAAGAATGTCAAATAAACAGGAAGGAAAGCGATAAGTGGTCAATAAATATAGATGCAAACCTATGTCCGTTGCCTTTTCGACTTAACGTCAGACTGCCTGAACGGGAATTGAACCCTCGACCTTTGGAACCAGAGGCCGAAGATCTACCGCTAAGTAATCCCAGAACTAGATTACGGTTTATTTAACATCTCAGTAAAGTGTGGCGCACTGGTAACACGGACCAATGCACTGTGACTGAGGTTGGTGCTAATGACCTAGCTGCCGACTCGTCATAAAGCCTCACCCCACCCCTCTCAGTCGCTAAACCATGCTAACATCCAGTCATATATGGGGGGGGAGGCTTAATGGAGGTCGATCTAAGTCATTAGTGCCGACCTCAGTCACAGTGCAGTGGTCCAAGATGCCACTGCACCACACATTACAGAGATGTTACCCAAACCCCAAATCTAGATCTTATCGTATATCTTCACCTCTTGCAAAAATTGAAAAACTCGGGACAGGAGGACAGAATCATCACCCAATTGACGCGCTGTTCTCGCAGAAGGTGGAAACGGCAACGTACAACATCAAGATGGTACCACTCAACAAGAACGTGCCGGACTCTGAGTGGCCGGCAACCCCAATGACATTCAGGAGCGACCAAGCAACTGAAGCAACTAGTCTTGTCATCTAGCTTTGATAGCATCGTGAGAAAGAAACACTAAAATACTACTGATATTACTAAAATTCAATTTGGTATCAAGACGCACGCTAGTGTGTCGCCTGCCAAGATGATAAACGATAACACTTATTTAGATAAAGTATATATGAGCATGGCGACCACTAGACACGTTGTGTCTTTACAACTAAGGTAGTTTGGCTGTTTTCAGGCAAGTGAGGATAAATAACAATGCGACAGAAAAGGCTGAAACTTGTTTAATCGGGAGACTTTGGTCGCCTGACAACATAAAAGTCACTGTTAATGACACAGCTTAACGTTTTCTTGTTGAAAAAACGACGTGAATAAACGTTGTTATTTGCCTAAGCAATTTTCATATACTTCATTTCACCTTCGAACTATTACTCGGTGGGATTAGCTTAGCGAAAAAGCTTGGCGTTTGATATCACGGCTTCACACGGCCGAAAAGTTTGGCGGGAATCTTTAATAAATTTTGTTTTGGGGTTGATTGGTATAACATTGAGAATACCACTTTAAAGATGGATGAATGTATATACACGTAGACCACACAAAAGCTGCCGAAGTCTGTGAAGAACACGTCTCAAACAAAAGTCAACGTTTCCCTGAAGTGAGACACGTTGGCAAACAACAGTTTGACAATCCCGCATCTAAACTTCAGTGTACACTGGAACGTTGAAAATTCAAATAAGGAGCCTCGTCTTTTCCATATGTTGTCTAAGTTACAAACAAAAGCAAGTCGGTCCGCGTTTGTTGTTATCCTCGGCTGTAATTTGGCTCCGTTTCTCTTGCTTCCTTCCGTCGCATCTGCTTTTCTAATCCACATTACGAGATTACGTCAGTTGATGCGATGGCAAATGGGCGCGCCAGGCGGAAGGACGACTTTCTTCCTGGCGACGCGATACTTCCGGTCCACTGAAGCGAGACTTTCTACCGACAGACAGACAACAGCGCCCCCGCGCCAGTGGGTAAAATCGGACAAAATCGGAATACTATGACTTCTTAAATGCCCCTTGGCAGTAACACCGACTCGAAAACCGTAAAGTTCGTGGTAGAGGAAACAAAACCTTTGAATGGTGTAGAGTTGAATTCAGAAAACTGGATTAAGGAGTTGCAAACTCCGAAAAGAGCAAAACCTTTGCGAAACGGGATTTCTGGGCATTTTTGTGACGCTGTGATCGAACACTTTGATTTGCTCTACTGGAGCATTGTTTTAACAAATGGAGATGTACGGTAAGGTAGCAAGGTACATGAGTATTTGGTTTACTTTATAAAGCTGTAGTGATTGTTTATGTGCATGGTGCATACCAGAGGGAGCCACCTATAACAGTGCTATACAGCATTATTATATATTGGGTTAGTAATGACGACACTTCCGGGTGAAAGTGGGGGTTTTACCCCACAATCTAGAGGTATTGATTACCGTTGGAAGTGAAAACAGAGATAGAAATTTTTGAGGAAAAAACGGGGGGTGAAAAAAATTTGGGGTGGCGAAATTTATTGATTTTATTTCCGTGTTATGCTGTTAGCATTTGTTAGTCATTATTCAAAGATAAGGAATTCTTAATAAATGAAAGTCTTATTAATACATGTGTTACTAAATATAGGCTTTTGTCACAAGTTACAACAATATAACTTGTCGCATTGTTGTTAAACAAATAGTTTGCTGCAGACCGCAGGGCCTTAGGGCTTCGCCGGGCAGATGACCAGGAGTGATTAAGTTCGCTAAAACCCTTTGAACAAATTGTGTTGTATCGGCTTTTTTAAGCAACAAAGTATACGTTTTGTTTATTTAGCATATGCAGAGGAGAATTAGTTGTTGCCGTAATGTTGATTTTTTTTTTACCTGATTTAACATGATTGTTAACCCGATTTGCAATTTTTATGTAAGATCGCAAATCAGAGGGCAAAAAAAAAAATACTACAAGTTTCACTTTATTAAGTTAGGAAAATCATATAACGGAATATCGCACAACAGAAAATCATCTAAACGGAATATCGTATAATGAATGGATAATCGTATAATGGATAAACGTCCAACTGGACAATAATATACCTGCGGTTTCTGATGTTATAGGTATAGCCGCACCGAGCGCGGCAGCGCGAGCGAGGCATGGACTGGACGATTTTCCATTATATGAATTTCGTGTTAGACGATTTTTCGTTATACTGTATGCGTTCTTCCAATTATGTGATTTTCCAATTGGGCGATTACCCCTCGCCCCATTTTGGGGACAAATGATTGCAGGCATGTCACAACACTGGACAAGATGACCGTTTATAACTTAACTTGTTGCTAATATGTTTACAGGGGTTAAAAGTTATAAGAACCCTAAGACCCGGCTTGAATTCGTCAATATTGGGGAGAATCGACGTCGAATTCCGAAGTACGTCTTCGAAACGATCAATATACCCTATTGTTTCCACAAACACCGGTGGCATCCCACGGAAATGAGAAACAGAAGAACCATTGCCGAAATGCTGCAACTGCCTCCAGCCAATGTAATTTCTATCAATTACGACATTTAGGATCATTGACCGAGTTAATGAGGAGAATCGAGCAGGCTAATTAGTATGCCAACGTTCCTGCTGACTCGGACCTCATCCCGCTCCTCATTTTGTCTCATTATTTGCGGCCAACTTGACCCGTACTAACTCCAACTGGCTGCCTCGATGAAAAGTTTCGGCGAAAAGTAGCGCCCAAATTTTGAAATGCGAGAATAATTTATTATCGATGGATGCAAATTTACTCTTGTCATGATTTTTCAACAATCAAAGATTAGCTTTCGAACTGGTACATTTCACACTACGAAGTTCGGGCGCACTGTCACTATTTTGCACTGTTAATACTGATTTCACACAACTAAATTCGTTTCGGACCAGCACACGCCGGCTGCTTGTTTCCAGGTCAGCCTGGTCGCTTCGCCATACCTTGCGCATGCCGGCACATGTCAGGAACACGCCGGCAAAGCACAGAGATAGGCTATCAGGGAAAGAGGCAGGCAATGTAGAGCACTGATTGATTACAGTCAAAAATTCGGTATTAAATTTTTGTTTTGACTGGCAACTACTGGTTTTGCATTTGTTGTCGTTACTTGGTGTAGAGTTCACACATCTGACAATTCACATATCCTTGATCGTTTTGATGTGAGTGTCACCTACTGAAAGAAGCACTGGTGTGGATCAACGAGCTAGACATATACGATCAAGCAGATGACAAGTATCAAGAATTTATAGGGTTCGGGAGGAGAATTTGTGAGTGAGACCCCTTCTGAAACGTCTTAGATTCATTCCTATTAGTTCCGTCTAAGTTTATAGAGGGCACCATGCGTTTTACGTGGGAATTTCTACTCGTTTTCAGCCTAAAATTAAACTAAACTAAACGAAACTAGCTTGTATTTAATTATTTAGGTTAGCTTAGCTGGAATTTAGTTTACTTTAGATTTGGGCTGAAAAATGAGCAAATTTACCAGTGGGAATGCGTGGCGTCCTCTGAAAACTCGGATGGAACTAATAGGTATGAATGTAAACGTTTCAATACAGACTTTTTAAGAGTTATAAATTCTCCTCCCCAACTATAAATTCTTGCAAATATTAATACCATACGTCTGGAAATGCTTCCTGAACTTAATGAGCAAATATAACAGAGTGGTCAGCGTGTTCAGCTACTGGCCAAGAGCACACCTTTTCAAATTCACGTATACCGACAGCACTCAGTAAACTTTAAAATAAATAACCCGTAAGCCATCGTTACTATGAATACATATTATGTGTCTTGCACCTCTTGTAAAGTATTCAGCGGTACCATTCCACTTCCTCACCACCACAATCCAGCAGAAAGCTTGAAAACAAGCAAAATCCGTGGTTTCATTTATTGATCTTGTTCATCCCAACTCCAGATTGCTTTCATGCGTAATGCAAAAGAATTGCCTTTTAGCATTCACCAGGTTGAAAATCGATTCGTCGATTCGCAATCGGGAGATAGGTGTTGATTCAATGAATTGGACCTGTTAGTGTCCATCGTGGTTGACCGCCAGGGCTCAGTGTGGCTGGTTCGATTTCCCAACTGGGCAGTGAACCAGCCAGAAGGAAAGGGTCCAGGTGGATGGCTTGCAACAACATTACAAGTCTGGAACGTTATTTGGTCGGTTGGAGTAAAGTTTGTTGGACTTTTGGAACGTCATCAGCTTTCCAGTGTTCAACACCTGGTTTCACTGCGTCAATTTAGATATCTCTATTATTTTTAAGATTAAGAAGAGTTTTACCTTACTTCGTTTTACAATCTTTAAATCACAGTAAAATAAATATCCTTTGTATTTAAACATCAGACTGAATCAGAGTTGGATTTTTACCGGTTTTTTCCGGTTATTTCCGGCTAAAACTGCAAACACCAGCAAGCTACTTCATATGCTTATTTTCAAAGTAAAAGACATTCTTACACAATCTATACAAATTTTCGACAATCAGTTGCATAAATTAGCACGCGAGAAGAGAATATCTTTTACTGTGAAATATGTGTATGAAAGGTAAATAAGAAGTGAATATGAATTTTCAAAGAAAACGATGTGAGGGTTTCAAGGGGAGCTTTTATAATTTGTCAATATTTGACTATTGTAGAGCACACTTTTTTTTTAATTGACTTCAATTCGATTTTTACTATAGTTTGGCCAAAATAGCAAAAAAAAAAGGTAAAAAAAAAAGCTTTTGCTGGGACGGTAAAACCATGGTAAAAATCGGTTTTAATCACTTAGTGACAAAAACCTGCCAACCCGGGACTGCATCAGTAGGGCTTTGAACCAACGAACTTTAAATTTATAAGCAAATACCTACAATCCATTTCACTAGGGTTGAGGACTTTTTCCCCGACCCATCAAAAGCCAGCCAATCTAACAGGTTTTTTTTTTTTTCAAATTCAGTTCCTAAATTTTGTTCATTCATTGCACATGTAAAAAAAAAATGTCGTTCACCAAATCTGGGCATTAAGCAGTTCAAATACAGCTATTATTTGTTTAAAACATACAAACGATTTGTGTGTATTTATTGCTGCAACTAAACAAACACGATGCTCGTAGAAGAGCGTTTTACGCCAGGCAGCTAAGAAAACAGGCAAAAAAAAAAACTAATAAAAAATCTTTAACCGTTAAATCTTTAACCCTGTATATGTCGGTTTTATAGAGCATTGTAGTGATTTCCCGTTTGCATGAAGATATTCCGGTTAGCAGTCTCCCAAGCTTTCATTGGCTGTTTGCTGTGACGTGCATATCACGTGACTGGGCTAGTCCAATCAGACGGCCAAACAGCCGTTGTTTTCGTTCGTCATTGGCTAACTCATGGTGACGTCACGGCAAACAGCCATTGCGCATGGTTTAGTTAGGTCCAGGATTACGACTACGAGACATAGAGGCTTAAATCCCGTTTGCATGAAAATAGCGCGACTTGAAAAAAATATGACGTCATCAGTACTGTGCCTCTTCGTTGAAAACATAGTCCGAATCAGTAATTATACAGACAATGCAGTTTGCAAGACACACAAACAAACAAAATAATTAATATTATCGAGATTCCCACTGCGGACTTCAATGGAATAAGAATTACCGAGATTCCCACTGCGGACACAAACAAACAAACAAGCAAAGAAATATTACGATATTCGTTATATAGATAGATTCCAATTAAATAGACGGGCAACCTAAGGAAGAAGTAATATTAATGATGCGGCTTTGGATAACGGCGATACCGGAATACACCTTTAACAAAAATTATAACGGCCTTCGTTCAAGATTGGATGCAATATGGAAAATAGTATCAAATTCACCGTAATGAAAAAAGCCTGCAGTGTCATGACGACGAGGAAACATTATTACTGAGAATAATAATAATAATGTGATCTCGTACGGAATTATTACTTGGGAGCTGAATTGCTTTCTGGAAATTTCTTACTCCCTATCTTCCGTTTCGCTAAGGGGAAAGGGGTAGAAGAAAGAAAAAATGCAAACGTGATAAACATTTTTTCCATTAAAGAATTTCCGATGAATATTGAATTTTTATTTGATGATGACGGTAGAATACCCCACTCACCTCCCCCTCACACCACCCTAGACACTTTGGCACACAATAATGTTCTGATATCAAATTATACGCTACTGCGCAAACATTTTCTCCCCCCCCCCCCCCTTAGGGCAATATTGGGAAAATATTAATAAATTAATTAGATCAAGATCGACTTAAGAGGAGGATGAGGAAGATGAAAACGACAGCAAAGCTTTTCTTTTTTCCGGAAGAAAAAACAATTGGGGAAAAAAACCCGGTTTTATCCGGTGACGACAGTACCTAAGTAATAGGGAGATAGAAAAAACCAACCAAAAAAAAATGGGGATGAGTTTGGATATAAAAACGAAGATGGCTGACTGATTTTTTTTTTTAAATCCCTCCGGGGGCCATGTGGGGATCGCATCATTCCCATGAAAAGAAGCAATCAGGATTCATTTTCGTCCGGTGACTGCGGAACAAGTAGATTTGAAGCTTGAGATGAAAAGAAGTAGGAAAAGAAAATTGGGGGAAGATAGTAGGGGGAAGGGGAGGAGGAGAAGAAGGAAAGAAAAAATTCTCCGTTTTTCTTCGAATTTTCGTCCTGGGAGAACGGCTTGGCATAAGACAGCGAAGGAAAGAGAGTGGGGAGTTAAGTGCACGTGTTGGCAAAGCGAGACAAAGACCTATTCATAATCGGAAGGCGTCTGGCTGAGCGCAAGGGATTCACCATTCTGCACAGCCAAGTTCCAGACCTAATTTGTCAAATATGCTTGTTGCTGTGTTTGGCGGAAAAAAAAAACAACTGCGACGTTGTCACAACGTTTAACACTGGTGAAGACAACATTATCCACCCAAGACCAAAACTGGTACAACAGAAGCCGCCGAGTTTCCCAAAAGGGTCGGTATTTGAAACTAATAGTTAGAAAGTTAAATGAAATCTGGAAAACTCCTAATCGCGGTAGCAATCTTAAAATTGTTATTTGACGTCCAGGAAGTATTATAAGGTGTGATAACGTAGCTAATAGGATTAACCTTGGTGGCCTTTTCCTGGTTGAATGATATCACTACTTTCAAAGGCCGGCCCTTTTTGGAAACTAGGCTGCCTCTCATACACCAGTTTTGGTTTTAGGTGGCTATCACAACTTTCTAACTGTGAGGTTGTCGCAACGTTTAACACTGGTGAAGGCACAATTATAAAAGAAATTAAAAAAAAATGTTGACGGGTCCAGAATTAGAAGTCGTTTTATTGAGATTTTTGCTGGTGATTAACTTATGGTGTTCTTACAGAAAATTATCTCTATTAAGACTACAGATTAATAGATTAGGTATACTTCTTATCAAATTTTTGATCGCCTATTAACTCTTTAAGTAGGTACCTGAATAGGAATAGTAGTTTCAAAACTGTAACATACCTATGAAGATAGTACCGTTTTGTAAGACGTTAGGAAAAAGGTGATAATTCGGCGAAAGTTTTGCACACTTGATAAGTTAATATCAATTAGCTCTCACCCACAAAGATCTGTAGACAGACTGTTTCGCCCTTTTTTGGGCCCGTCAGAAGACAGCCGAAACAAGGGCCCAACAAGGGCGAAACGGTCTGCCTAAACCATGCGCAATGGCTGTTTGCCGTGACGTCACCATGAGTTAGCCAATGACGAACGAGGACAGCGGCTGTTTGGCCGTCTGATTGGACTAGCCCAGTCACGTGACAAGCACGCCACAGCAAACAGCCATGGAGTGTGGTATAGAGATCTTTGTGGGTGAGAGCTAATTAATTTTTTATGATCAATTGGCAAAATTAGGCTTAGACCCAGGTGTCAAACATTCAGTAGAATGGCGCCCCAAACATGCATAAGTTGCTGTTATTTTGCTTGTTGAAGCCAAGTCCGGTTCGCTCTTGCCAGTTTTACACTCGATCTCTTACACTACAAAGGCAGTTACTGTTACTTATTTTTGCTTATTTCCACATGTACTGATATAAATAGTTGTGTAATTGAAGCGTAGCAAATCCGAAGGCCGAAAGGAGCTCCGTTCATTAATCCACTCCAATGCAACCCTTGTATTCTCATCACGAAATTAAAACCAAATTTAGTATACATTGATAGCGTTACACCCCAGAGGTGGTTTTAACAAAGAAAATTTTCAATCGGACATGTTGTTGACGAATAACCAAGGTGACAAAATGCACAGGTGGTGTGAGCTGCTTACCTGTTTGCTCACCAGTAGTTTCCGAAGCGCGAAAGTCTGCCGCATCGTTAGTAAGTGTCAAGATGAACGTAGCGCGCTCAAATTTCTGCCAGTTTTAATTCTCAAATGGGCTCCAAATTTGATGCTTTCCATCAAAATTTCTTCAAATTGGAGGGTGCTTTGTCTGCCGAAATTAGTCCACTTGCTGAGGGTGGTTCTGTGACCAGTTCAATTTATGGACAATCACTCAAGTGGATCATGTAGGTAACCTGTCCAATAACAAAATGCACTAGAGTGATAACCAATCCACGTGGGCATATGGCCGCCATGTTGGAAAATGGCCACCAATAAACGGGTTTTTCTAAATAACGACGTAAATACAAATATTTTAATAGGATAATGTGAAGCAAAGTTGTAGAAAAACTAATTTTAAACAACTTCCTAATAATGTCTTTTCCTGAAAAAAATGAATAGGATAGACGCTACAGATGTTTTTTTTTAATATTTGTATTTATGGCATTATTTGGTAAAATCCGTTTTTTGGCGGCCATTTTCCAATATGGCGGCCAGATGCCCACGTGGATTGGTTATCACTCTAGTGCATTTTGTTATTGGACAGGTTACCTGCATGATCCACTGAGTGATTCTCCATACACTGAAATGGTCACAGAACCACCCTCAGCAACTAGATTAAATACCAAAGTCGGAAAACCGCTAGTCGCATCCGCCGTCAATGCCATTCAGCGACGCGCTACGACGTTCCTGAGCTTGTCCCAGAACGCACGCTCGTTCTCCTCCCAGCTTAGGGGAAGCCGAGTACGCTACAAAAGTACTGATCCCTGAAAGGAACAGAGCGTTTTAGATTCTCGTGTGCAACACGAGCTTTGTGAAGGTTCTTCTGGAACCCGAAACAAAGTGAGCAAAAGCTGCTGAGTGGTTAGAAGTGGCCTCTAAAGCAAGCGGATGCCAGCTCGAATCCCGCCAATGACAATCCAATGTACATAATACGATTTTTAAAAAAAGCGTCAGGTTAACCCTTTTAGGGCTGATTTTAGGGCCCTTTTCAGGGTTAAAGCATTTGGACGTCTCAGTATATGTTAACACTAGCCTGCATTGTTTTCAGATGTAAACACTATACTTACTCACAGCCACTTCTACAGAAAATTACTGACACGCAAGTCAACAGTGGGATACCAGCAGTTTTGTTCAGCCACTGCGTATCTTACCGAAGGTCAATGAGCGACGCCTTCTTGGATTAAGCTACGTAGGCCAATGGTGCGCAATGTCCGGCAATTGGCAATAATGTCCCGCAGCCAATGAGGTGATTTATCAGGAGTTGAGAGTAACGATTGAAAGCGGAGTAAATGGGAGAAAAAGATAAATTTTCACGTTTGGGGGAAAAGAATTAAAAAAAAAAAAAAAAGGAGGAAGAATCAGATCCCTTCTTTATGCAAGAATCTTATAAACGGGACAGAAAGCCAATTGGGCTCGATAAGTGTTAAATAAATACGGATGCAAACCTATTTACGTTGCCTTTTGGACTTAAATGTCAGACTGCCTGAGTGGGGTTCGAACCCACGTCCTTTGAGACCAAAGGCCGGAGTCCTACCACTCAACCATACTGACACGGCCCATGAATTATACCCCTCTGGCTATTAAGTTCAAAAACTATATGCAAGCTCTGGTTTATACATGTTATGCAGCACTCGTTTCACACTGCCAAAGTTTCGGACTTTCTACAATCAACTTCAAGATCATCATGAGCAGCTGGTTATTGAACACAATTTATCCATGACATTTATGCTTTGTAAATCAAATTTACTGTAACACAATCCCATTTGCACCAATCTGCAACCCGCGACCATCGTATCAGGGCGTGTGAGCCTTTTGAGTTGAAGGCCCGAGAGCCCAAGCATTCTAATTTCCAGGTCCCCTTTCTCAACACCCATAAAATGGACCTTTTCGGACTTCTAACTTGAAATTGCCCCAAACCTCCAAATTTCAACATACGCAGAAACTATAGCGACCGGATCCCTAGATCACAAGCCTTTAATTAAGGCGAGCAATACAATCCATCTCTAAGAAACTGCACCACCGACTGTACTGGCTTATTTTCCACCATGTCAGTCGAACCAGATTAGGTTTACCATCTGTAAGGCTGAAGAGAGGACGTCAGTTATTTTCCCAAGAAACCTCTCTCCTGCTATTAAGTTCAACAATAAAGTTTCTTTTCCCAATGACCTGCACTAACTGCATTAAAATTCTTCAGCTTGAGAAAGAACTTATGCCAGATTTCGCAGAAATTTAGTTTCCGATTCGCGATCAGGAAGTTGGTTGTGCGTAAATACCCCGAAAAGACTGCTTTACTTGCGTGCTATTTGCTATGCAGAATCCTGTCTTTGCGTAATTCTATCTCTAACCCTCTGAGGCAGAGGATTATTGGGTTCATCATCTTCAAAGCAGGTTAGTTCGCCAGCAGGCCGCCGTGCGTCGCCTCATGAAGCATGTTAGTTCGCCAGTCGGCCACCACGCGTCGCCTCATGAATCCGCGTTTTGTAGGCTACGAGAAAACCCGAGAGTAGATATCGTGTCTTATTACACGGACAGAAAGAGAAAAAAAAAATGCCGAAACTCGAACCAAAGAAAAACGATGGCCAAATGCTGTGCTGAATAAGAAATATGGAAACGGGAAACAGAAAAAGAAAAACGATAGAGATGACTTGATTTACTTTTGGCAACGAAATGAAATACTCGAGATTCGTAGCTGCCAACGGAAAACGAAGAAACAAAAATATTTTGTCTAGTACATTATTTAATTAGTGTTTAGGTTTCGAGTTACAGAATCATTCACCTTTGGCATGGTTGCAGATTTCAACAAACTGAATTCCATTTTCGAGGGATTTCAGAGAGTTTTAAGTAAACGCACACTGCAGTAACTTTAGCCGGTTACTCAGTTAATCAAGATTGCCTGATGCCTCGAAAGGTGTATAGCCGTTTCGCCGAATCCCGTTTCGCCGAATTTTAATTAGTATCTTAATTTTCGGCGAAAGTATATTCGGGGAACGGGGAATTCCCGTTTCGCCGAATATATTTTTTTCTAAATTGCGCGCCTCGCTCGCGCTACCGTGCTCGTTGCAGCTGTCCATAACATCAGAAACTGCAACTAATCACAAATTTCTTCAAAGTAACTTTAGCCGGTTACTCTACAACTCTTCGAACGAATTGTCTATCCATGGCGAGTAACGCCCCCACCCCCCGCTCCCTAATTTCTGTGTTTCTGCTACATTTTTAATTATTCAAGAATTTCTGATACCTCGAAAGGTGTATAGCCGTTTCGCCGAATCCCGTTTCGCTGAATTTTAATTAGTATCTTAATTTTCGGTGAAAGTATATTCGGGGAACCGAGAATTCTCGTTTCGCCGAATATATTTTTTTCTAAATTGCGCGCCTTGCTCACGCTGCCGTGCTCGTTGCAGCTGTCCATAACATCAGAAACTGCAACTAATCACAAATTTCTTCAAAGTAACTTTAGCCGGTTACTCTACAACTCTTCGAACGAACTGTCTATCCATGGCGAGTAACGTCCCCCCGCTCCCCAATTTCTGTGTTTCTTGCTACATTTTTAATTATACAAGAAAGTCTGATACCTCGAAAGGTGTATAGCCGTTTCGCCGAATTTTAATTAGTATCTTAATTTTCGGCGAAACTATATTCGGGGAATCGGGATTTCCCGTTTCGCCGAATTTTTTTTTCTGAATTGTGTGCCTCGCTCGCGCTGCCGTGCTCGTTGCAACTGTCCGTAACATCAGAAACCGCAACTAATCACAAATTTCTTCAAAGTAGGAATGCATCTTTAACTTCCTTCTCCAATGTTGAGTTTTTAAAGAATTTTTTGGGTCGGCGAAAGGGAATTATGCGAAACGGAAATTCCACCTTAGCTAAATTGAATCAGGGCTTAATTTTCGGCGAAACGGGATAGTGAAAACGGATTTGGCAAAAAATGGGTTATACTCCTCGGGAAGGCTAATATTAATAAAAAGGGTGCTTTCGAGGATGCTTTCGAGGGTATACAAGCACCGCAACCATACACTGTTTTTCACTGCTAAAATACGTACTAAGCTTACGACGAGCTTACGGTACGATAAAGACTTTTTAAGGTACCAGTAGAATTCGGTTACGTTTATCCACTAACTTAATTAGGCAAGGTTTTCCGCATACAAGTAATTTTTAAAATTCAAATTGTGTAATCCTATTTCAAGTTTTTCCAAGTTCACATGGATTAAGGACCGCTCGCTCTAAGTCACGGTTAATATGTAATGTAGTCTATGAAAGATCTAACATCATGTTATTGCATACGTATTACTTAATAAGAACAAGCCTTGTGCAACTTGCGAGATATTTCTTTTAAATGAACGATTGTCCATTGTCCTAACAAGTAGCTTAAAGCCCTAAACAGACACAAGAAATTTTCGTGCGAAGTGACGCATTACTACGTGCCTACAAGGTCAATATTGAAGCACTCAAATGGTTAGTGTGCCGTTTATTTACCGATTTTGACGTCTTTGGTAAGCCATCCTGCGATGCCAGTCAGGTTAAGGCTTAAGTCTACGTTAATTTCGCATGCATACGTCAAAGACGTAAAATAAGTTAAGCAAGAACGCCAGCCATTGTTCTGTTGGTGGGCGACGTCAGTCAGCTGAAGAACGCTATATATTTGCCAGTCATTGGTCGGTCGATGGGTGACGTCAGTCGGCTGACGAAAAATATGAACTCAAAGCGTTTGTCACGAACGACAATTTTTGAATCTTTCTGGTGAACCTCCGACGGATTCGACCCATTTTCGAAATTATAATGTTGCACGCAATCTGTACGCAAAATTTGACATAAATCGGATAATTTATGTCAAATTTATAAATTTAAAAATATAAATCGGATAATTCGTTCAAACGTTATGGCGCGAACACACAGAAAGAACACACACACACCGTTTGTATAAGAATCTCAATCGACTCTAATAAATGTAGATGATATCTAATAATATCATGGGTGCCTTCATTAAAGCGGAGGGATATGTGGCATCGCGAAGGTTAGTCGTCTACACTGAATGTGGAACAGAGTATAGCAAGCGAATCAGCGAAGTTCATTTAGCGGCCCATTTTTAACACTCTACCGATTTATGTTCCTACATGCATAAACCTTAAGATGCGACACCAAATGCCCTGCTTTATGGTCATCGGCACTAAATTACTAATCCACTTTAACACACCACACCAGGCTTTACGCAAACTTGTCCGAATTTATTTTCCCGGCTCGAACATTCCAAATTTATATTTGGTAGTCATTGCCGTTGTTCCCTTTTCATAACTCCAAACACCCAAACCCATAAAACGGAAAAGGTCATAACTCGTCGTTTTCCCATCATGCGAGATTAATTTCACCAGTTACGGCTTAATTAAGTGAGGACACAATTGGTGTCGTTGCAGTCGTGTTCGGCCTACTGATTATAATTAGGTCGCGGGGGCGGAAACGGAAAGGAACTAACTGAAGGTGATGATGACGTCATTTGGAACTCGCTAAGTCTAGAATAACGATGGCAAAGATGAAATAAAAACTATGTGGTCCCGTGACGTGTTGCGTTTTTGTGTGACAATTTCAACGTTAAAATATGAGCAGTGTTAACGTCGTCTATAAAATTAATGTTGATGGTGGAAGCGAGCAGGGTTAACTTAACAGTGTTATAGGTATACAGTATGCACCATACATCTCCTATTAACAGTTCTGGTCAAGCTACGCCCCCCCCCCCCATAAAATGCTTGAAGGTAAAAAATCGTGAAGGGGAGGGGGGGGGTAACTGGATTCTGACCTTAAAGCATTTTTTATCGTAATTTGTCTGCAATTATAGAAATTGACTAAAAGCTTCAAACATTCAAGGAAGTCTATCAATGGTTTATAATAATAATATAATAATAATTTATTCAGCATAATATGCACGAAGCTACAGAGCCAGTATGTGCACTGAGACAAAACAAATAGATTCTTAGCTATAAAAAGCTCATATTACTTATCATATTTAACAAACAGTATTACTAAAATTAACAATAAAGTATTAAAAGTTATTATGCATTTAAAATTTTCACCCACAAGATGCTTAATTAAATATTAGTAAATATTTCAATATTAGTCAGCTTAAAAACAGGTTTTACAGTACAACGACTACATTTTAGGAGATCCCCAAAATCCAGCTTTTAATATGTTTTTTTTATTTTGTACATGTCTTGAAAGGATCTTAAGGTAGAAGGTATTTCATTAAAAATGTTTGGTATAACATAGGCCATTCTTCTTTTACCATAGGAGTTTCTCCAAGTAGGAGTTTGTAGCCATGCATTTATGTTCCTGGACGGTCTATGGATGGGTATTTTGTATTTCGAGTTAATAATAATAATAATAATAATAATAATAATAATAATAATAATAATAATAATATAGAAATATAATATTTGTATTACTTGAAAGGAAGACGGAAGGGCAGCCTGGGAGTCACTAATACCGTTCCCAAAACAGGGTTTGGGGAGTTCTGCTGCTGGCAGAGTTTAATGGACGAGGGCCGGGGGGGGGGTTAAGAAAAACACTCGACTGTTCCAAAGCCTGCGATAACAATAAACAGTTGGAGTATTCACCGTTTCTGCCGGAAGTGCATTCCAGATTGGAACAACCTGTAGCGAGAAGAAATATGGACGACAGTCAAGACGCGAAGATTGTACAGCAAGCTTCAGATTGTGGCGACCCCTGGTACATACTTTGAAGGGGGGGGGGGGGGGGCAAGATCGAAAAACGGAAGAACAACGAAGATCAACCCATGTAGAATCTTATATGCCAAAATAAGATCACATTTTATTCGGCGTAGTTCCAGCAATTATCCTCTTAAATCGTAGTTTTTCTGCACCAAAATTGACTAAAAGCTTCATCCATTAACTAGTAATCGAATTTTTTGACACCCCATGGGCGTTTAATAGGAGATTTACGGTAAAAGTGTCTGTTCAGACTATCAGACAATTTTTTAAGTGTAAGTGCCCCTGAAATTTTCGGGAAGAGAATGGCCCTGTGATGCCTTGTGTTCATGTCGATTGTAGCATGTAAAAACTCTACGAATTTCCGTTATGAACAATGTGTAGCAGACATAGTCTATGTCAGTCAATGATTCTAAAAGGCGAGTTTATGACGAAACAAAACTCAATAACAAACATAGGTTACGATCAATCGTTAGTATACCACCTGACGTATGCCGAAGGATCTAGGCATCGAAGTTTCCTAATACTGTGTAGGCCTACTTTTTTTTCTTCTAACTATCACTATCTGGTTATCGGACACTGTACTTTCTTGATGTCGTCTTCTTTCGAAATGTTTGACCTGCCCTGTTTTATAGCCTGCAGTTTTTAAAGGAAGCACACCTCACAGGCGTATCCTGCTCCAAATCCAGATTGAAGGTACCTTACAGACATTGGGTTCGTACTTAACATACGAAACAATTTTCGAGGTTTTTCAAGGCTAACTTGCAACCAATTTCCAGGCTCTTTGCTCAGTACATTCACGAAATTCCCTTTTAAATTCCAGTATTTTGCCAGACGTCATCGTTGGCACAAACTGTGTTATTATTTGCCGTAGGAAGCCAAACCGTCGTAAACAATGACAAACATGACGTTATCCGTCCCACCAATGAACAAGGAGAAATACACCAACCAACAGTCAGTGAAAGAGCACTTGCTCTTCTGGCAGAAATTGCTTGCACGGCACGGCACTTCTCTCTTTCCGACTCCAGCCAAATCCGAGGGGAGAAACGTTCACAGAAGAAATGGAATCGGCTGACAATTAATTATTTCTATTTATTTCTTTAATTTTATGCCTAAATTAATTTTACTGTTAAGGTGTTAACCTCGTTCCAAACAAAGTATATTCACACAATTCAATATCATCTCATGGCTCCAACAACAAAAATCCCTATTTTTAAGGTCTTTCAAGCCCTGAATTTTCGGTTTTTACATTTTAAGGCTTCTCAAGGAATTCAAAACCCCAGTGTACGACCCCTGCAGACAGTAATGCGTGGTATACGCGTATTCTTGCTACCGTATTGATCTTTCTATATACACGCATTTCCGACTCGCCAGGAGTTGTGAAGACAAAATTTACTACCGTTTCGTGCACGTTTAAGACCCCCCTCCCCCCAACATTCGTGTACCCCATCGCCAGTGAAGTCAGCCCAATCTTCTCCGGCAGCGGCTGCATTTTACTCCACATTTTACGATAGTGATCACGATTCGAAGTGGAGGTTTTCTAAACGACTTTCCGTTGGGAGAGCAACATTAGTGCTGCAAACGACCTTGTTGTCTGCCGTTTTAACAGCAAGTAGTAGGAGGTCAACTGAGGCGGAAGAGCGGGAAAAAAAAGGGCTCGGTGAACTGCTTCAACAAATATTTGCTGCTTCGCTGGAGAGGATCGTTATGTACAAACGCGAGATCACTTAAATTGACTTTAAAAAAAATTAACAGCCAACGAGGGGGTGCACACTCTGAAGACATTGTGTGATAGTGCACAATGAGTACATACACAATAGTTGAACTGACAGTGCACAATTCGTTTGAAAGCTACAGAGTAGTGACAGCAATGTCTTATTCACTAGGGTGGATTTGTGGATTTAAATTTTGAAAAACACTATTTTCGGAATTAATAATAGCCTGTGTGTAGAAAAGTTGTCTTTTAGCATCACTGTCACACACAAAAAATGTTACCACTCTGAGGTGACGTCTTGAGTTTCCGAGGCTTCAAGTTCAGCATTGTTTAACACAGAGGCGAAATCGATTTAAAAAAAACGATAAAAGCAATATTTGACTACTTTAAAATTTAATTTTAACGTATGCTGTCAAAAAAAATCTTTAAATACGCCATAATTACATGGAATTTTAACATTTTTAACGTGTTAAAATGTGTGTATAAAAAAAATTCTTGTAATTATGGTTACCTTCCGTCTTCCCGTTTTTCAGACTTTTAAATGGACATATATTTCTACAGGCATTTTTCGGCTTTCTTTTTACCCTTTCGGGGCCTTTTTTTAAGACTTTTAATGGACACATTTTTCTGCAGACTTTTTTAGGCTATCTTTTTACCCTTTCTTAGCCTTTTTTCCACTTTTTGGGGCTTTATTAGGCCTCAAGCACCGCCGTACCAGCAAATAATGGTACAAATGGACTTTTTTTTTTTTTACAAAAAAGGGCAATTTCCGAAAAGGGCAGGGGCATTCCCCCCCCCCCCCCCCGTTCTCCTCCTGTACACACCACTGGTTTTTTGTTAAATATATGTTCGTTACACATTTAAATTTGTTAAACCTTTAAATAACTTGCATTTTTCAGATATATATTTTCCCCTTTGGGGTAGAATTTGTCCTTTGGGAAAATCAAAACATACACTTACAAAAAGTTGGCTGACAGTGTCAAAAAAACGGTACCAAACATGAAAATTTCGAATGGTTCGTTTCGTGCTTGGTATAGTTTTAAAAACGTTTACTGATGAACTATCCTAATCTCCTGAATTACCCTGAAATGTTAATAAATAGTGTTATCTTCTGAATGACTAGTGTAAATCTCTTTAAAAAAATTGATAAATTTAAGTATTGGAGCTTACGTCACTCTTAAAGAGTGGCGTTCTACCTGGAAAACCCGGAAAACCGGGAAAATTCAGGGAATTTATAAAGTCTGGAAAATTCAGGGAAAAATCACGGAATTTTAAATATATACTGAAAGTCAGGGAATTTCAGGGTGGCGTTCTACCTGGAAAACCGGGAAAATTCACGGAATTTATCAAGTCTGGAAAATTCAGGGGAAAGTCAGGGAATGTGAAAAATATTTACCGAAACGCCTATAAAGAATAGGTAATTCGGATTTAATTTTTTACTTCTAAAACCTTCACTTTATTTCAGTTAAAACTTAATTTCCTTTTTGTTTCATTTATAATAAAGCGAAAACTCCTTAGGTCTAAGTATATGTAGGACGTTACATGTTTAGTGAATTTTTAGTTTTGTTCAGATTGTGGCCTCTTCCTGCTCTTGACCAATACCAGTTAGGGCAGCGCAATTTTTGATTTAGCAAAAAAA
>JAHWFP010233078.1:58085-85284 GCA_023313725.1 Lithobius niger | reverse complement strand
CTGTGCAGCACTGGCCAGAAATCATATAAGTGGCGCAGCAAAGCACTCCTTGTGGAGAACAGGGCAGAAATCATATAAGTGGAGCACTGGGCAGAAATCATATAGGTTTTTGCCATTTAATACATATTTAAATAATTTATTACAGCATTTCTCTCTCGGCCGAGTAATTAAATCTTCAGAACTCAGTTTTATGCCCAGTATACATATACGTTTGTGCGTCTAGCTTTGTTTTAAAGCAGAAAGCGCGTCTAGTCCGCAATAACAGTCAAATGATTTTAATCTTGGAAACGGGTGAAAATTAGATTATAATTAGATTCCCTGCTTTCTTTGGTTCAATTACACCAAGAATTTTCTTTTTCCATGGAAAAAAAAAAGAAGATGGAAAGTACTTAAAACAAGAGTTTTAAGTACTATGTTTTTTTTAATCCCATAAAAAAAAATTACAGCCTCTAGAGCCGCGGATCAAAACCACTCGGAAGCCATTCGGCGTAACTCGTTCCCGTTTTCAAATGCTTTTCCTAGCCTCACGGTCTTTACTAGCAAATTACACGCATCCTTTCGTCATCGATTGCATCATTCGCGTTTTCTTGCTCTCTCTCTCTGTCTCTCTCTTTCACTGATTCGCTTGCTTTCGCCTTTACACATTCGCCTGCTTTCGCCTTTTCGTTTCTTCTTTTATTTTACCGACATGCATTAAGTGGTTAGAAAAACCAGGGATCGATAAACTTCATCGACAAAACACGCGCAAGTAAACCAGTCAAGCGCACCGTCAAGGAGATGAGACCGGGCTGGGGTACGGGGCTCGGGGAGATTGGGGTGGGGTTTGGGATGGGGGTGGGGGGAAGATATAAATGTCAGACCTGTAGAGATTCGCGGGTCCCCGAAAAGCGCAGGTTCATTAAAGACGGTTGCGATATGCCGAGATATACTTTATTGGCAGAATCGTTAAAAGTTCTTAACAACGCTCTCTGCCGTTAAGAAACTATGGCAGAGGAAAGTGAAAAAAGACTCCCCCCCCCCCCCGAATACCACCATTTTCTTAGAACCATATAACCAAAACAAAGGAGGTGCAGCGAAGAAGATGGATGCAAGACCTGACGGGATCCGTTCATTCTTTCAAAACCAGTTGCACGCTTGACGCACAAAATTTCATATAGAAAGTCAAGGAACTTTCCAGGATATTTTTTTTTTTTGATATTTGTGATATTTGTGATCACGGATTATTTGTAGTCATGATTGACGTAAATCAAACATCCATGATATATTATAAGGAAATGTCATACTTGGAAAGTTTTCGTTGATTTCTAAAACGTTCATTGATCGCCAGTGACGCGAGATACACTTACCAAAAACACGAATATAAATATCCTTTTCTGAGAAATATAAAACCAAAACAAAAGAGATCGGAGAAGCAGGGTAACACCAAACTTGAGGGGGGCATTCTATTATTCTTAAAATGCAAGTTACGAATAACCTTCTTACAGAAGATTTCAATAAAAATTAAGAACTTTTCCAGCATAATTTCAAGTGCTGGTGATTAAAATTCAGCACACGGATATTTTTTAGTCTTGCAGCAAATTAAACGTCTCATGAAATATAATTGAGACGCATCGATTATATGAAACTAGCATCGTACCCGGCTTCGCCCGGGGATTTGTTTGACCCGTGGTTGTTTCCCAGTATTTGCTCGGTGCTGCCTGATCGTTCACTGCAACAGTCGATTTTTGTTTGTGTAAACACTCCCCCTTTCTGCCAATCCTCTCCCTCCCTTCTTCTCCTCCTTTTATCCCGTCCTCTCCCTCTCCTCTTGGTTTCCTTCCCTTTCCCCTCTTTGCACAATGAGTACAAAAACATGTAGATATCATACTTGTAGACTCTTCACAGCTGCGTGTAGCTAGCAACAAGCGAAGTGTCAGTTATGAGCTGAATCCAGTATTTATATGGGTTTACGGTTCTGTCATTTTTGCATAAGCCCTTGTGAAAATGGACATTTTACTTGCACTTTGACTCATGGCTTTCTTGTGTTTTTTTTTATAATTTGTTTTTAGTTGTTACTCTTGATGATGGCTCTGAGATGAGCCGAAACGTCCAGTTTTAATGTGCACATGTGTGCATGTGTGCACTTTCAAGCTTTTACATTACAACATTCTTCAAAGTGTTTGTTTGGTTTAATTACGGAATGAGAAACACGCCTGACACAGTGGAAACATCGTGGAAGAGCCATCACATTTAAATTTATACAGCCGACTAGGAGATTCAGCACAGGTACCCAACGTCTTATTAAGTTTTTGTTTTACTGTATTATAATATCTAAATCACGTGGATCGTGGTTATTAATTAATAAACTTATTGGACGTTCTGCATTGCTGGCCTGAGTAAAACGAAGAGAAGATTTCAATATGGCGGGCACGAGCAACCGCCCATTGCGCATGCGCCGATTCTCGTTAGCGCTTGGCATGTTGGGATACACACGAAACAGACCTGGAAGCGGATGAAATGAATCAGAGAGCCTGCAATTGCTGGTTCCCCTAACCCAAACCTCTATACGTCCCTGTTTCTAGTAATATAGACCAGCAAAGGTAATTAGCCAAGCCGCACAAAAATCGTAAACATTCTATAAATCACGGAAGTCGAACGACCGGTTTGGTCGTAAAACGTTACTGGTGAAACCGATCAAAGCATTAAGCCGCCATCTTTGATGAACGACGAATAAAACGGACTGTTCGTCCACGGAAGTGTAGATGTCGCTGTTCCTTCTGTACTCCTTCCGGATTGCGAAGCAGCGACAGGCTCGCAGCAGAGAAAGACGTCCAAGGTGTAACTACAAAGATCCAGGTCCGGGGGTGGTGGGGAGGGAGAAGCACAGATAGATACGAATGTATACAAGTACTTAACGGGGGAAAAACCACCTCACAACTAAATTAAAGAACTTCAAAAGTTGGGTTTTGAAGTCTAAATAGGTATTCTGAGACCTCACCTGCTTGCTCTATGCTTAAAACGATGCACCCAATGTCTCTTTTTGTTGCATCACACGGAAAAAGCTTTTTGCAACAATTCACCGGTTTACTGAACCTAAGATAACGGTGGCGCACAGGAAAGTTGACATCGAAGTACACTTCTTTCACTGGAATTTTCTAAACTGAACTGAAGTTAAAATTTTAAGCATCATACACATCATATGCCAACAACAGCAACACCGCCACACCCAGCGCCAGAAACCCCGCCACACCGGCAGTCTGCCAGACGGTAGCAATGCAAGATGACGAGCAAGTTCATTCTTGGGGCGGTAGCAAAGTAATAAGGCGAGCGTCTGGCAATGTGAAGGGTTTCAATTCAATTATATTTTATTGGGGCCTTTTCCCTTGGCCACGCGCCCTCCCTAAATCTAAGTGAAAGGTTTCGTCGATGCCCTGTTCAATCAGTAACAAACGCGAGTTCATTCTTGCCACGGTAGCAAAGAAAAGGGACGAGCGGCTAGCATTGAGAAGGGTATCGTCGAAGCCCGGTTATAATCAGTAACAAACGAAATATTACGTCTTTTATATATAACACTTATGCCAACGCCATCTGTCGTCGCTTTGCGTCAATAGGTGTCAACGCAGCTGGGAAAAAATCTCATCAAACTGTGAGTGAAATTGGCAATTGTATTGTTGCGCCGTTTCATGGGTGATCCATTCAAAGCACAGGGAGCCGGCACGGAGAAATTAGAAAATGGTGTTCAGGGCCTCATGATTGAAAATGACCAATTACGCAATGAAATAATGTTTTGCGAAAAGCCAGTGTACTATGAAACTTCGGTTGCAGATTCAAGGGTACGAAAATAAGAATCTGACAACACAACTTAAAGTGTTGGAGAAGGAACTAAAACTAATCCGTGACTATAACGATCTACACAATCAATCGTACGGAAACTACGGAAGCAAACGAAGCCAAACAAAGTCCACGGTCCCCAAGTTGAAATACAGCAAAGTAACGCTCTCAAAGAAAGAATCAGTGGGAAAGCTGCTTATACTTTGTCAATTCAATCCATTAAAATTAGGACCCGTCATAACAACGCTCATCATAATCATCTGCTCCCTAATGACAACAAATTCAAAGAATACTTAGCTCTCCTCAATGAGCACTCTGTTACTAAATTTCGACACCAGGGTACTATAAAAATAACTGTTTGATACCCTCACCACCAGTAAAAACTGAATTAAACCCGGACTACACGCAAATTTCGCCACTTTTTCTTGTGCTTTCAGCACAAAGGGGTCGCTCTCCTCTTCTTCTCCTTTTAAAATTTAAAATTTTAACTTGTTCGAATTGTAGTTTGACTTAGGTAGTTTTGCCTGCATTTGTCTGTTTGCAACTTTATGCAATTTTAAGTGTATCTTGTATTTCCCGTGATAATGAGCTGGAGCTAGCTCGAAACGTCGGATTGTGTTGGTTTTACATGTGCACTTTGGACTTCTCCTGTTCAACAAACCCAAGTAACCAAACATAATCAAGTCTTAGTGGTCTTCCTAGTCATGTACACTAATTTTTTTCAGTTTATTTACCTAAAATTCAAGTGGCACCAGCACAAATACCCTGGGAAAAGGACACTAATGAAAAATACATGGTTTGAGAAAAGGGCAAAAAACTGAGAACTAGTATTTTATGCTTAATCTTTGAAAGTTAGCATTTTCTGATGGGATGTATATTCATGTTCCTTTTTAAAACATATTTTTGTAGCAGATATGTTCAGAAAAATAGAAATATAGGAAATTAGCGGAAAAATCGTCAGTGGCACTGGCGGCGGCCATGTTGAAAAGCAGTGCCATCTCGTGGTGACATCCGGCGTTAAATAAAAAAATTACTTGTAGAGCGCTTTTGTTGGTCGACTTCTTACCGTGTGAGCCCTTATTCCACAAACTGAGAGGTGCTCTATCAGATTTTTTTAGGAGGCGGAAACAAGGCACAAGTGACTTTATGCCCTTTTTCCAGGGAACTCCTCAATTATGTGCGCCAGGGTAGATTAGTAGGTAGTGACGCTTTTCTGGCAACGGTTTATAAAACAACTAGCGGAGTGACTCGCTTCGCTCGCTCATTCCGCGTCGTCTCGCTGCGCTCGATGATCTTTCATTCTGCAACTCTTATTTATGCTGCTCACAGACATTCTACATCTAAAACGATCCAGCAAATGATCCGAGTGCAGTGCGCGTTTTTCGCAAAGCTTCAGTTTATAAACAAACTAACTAAACAAAAAACGGATTCGCCGTTTTTAGAACACCATCCCTCTTCTGCCGTGCCGTGCGGCTACACTACCAATCAGCCAGGAGGCGAGACACGCGATTTCTACCCCAGTCGGCCTTGGCTTGAAGAACACGCTCGAGGAGCTTTCAAATGCTTACGCTGCTGACAGACATTCCACATCTAAAACAATTAAGAAATAATCAGAATGTGGTACGAGTTTATCTTAAGGTTTCAATTCGTAAGCAAACGATATGGCAACCATAAATACGGTTTGGCCACCTAATAGATACATGCGCCTCTTGGTCTGATTGTCAGCCATAATACCACTGACAATAGTACTGGACTACGCGTGTTACGTGGCGCAACAATCATGAACCATCCTCATCCAACCTGGTCCCCGTTGTGTACTGTATGCAGCGTATAAGAAGTGTCCAAGTTGTGACTTATCTTTGTACGCAATCCCTTGTCACAAGGTCGTCTGGGAGTGAGGATATGGGTTTCGTTTCCTGGTTCCAGGCTATTTAATTCAACATCGCCGAGTCTTATTTTACCAAAGCCTCGATAAAGGTATTTTCTTTCTGGCACATGCATGAACTGGCCTTGAGCCAGGAGATGAGACACGCGATTTGTAGCCCAGTCGGCCTTGGATTGAAGAAGCCAGTCCTTTTCCGCCATGCGATTGAGCCAGGAGGCGAGGCATGCGATTTGTACCCAGTCGACCTTGGCTTGAAGAAGCCTTATCCATCCCCGCAACTAAGAAATAATTAGAATTGTTGATGCGTGTGATTGTTTATTAGTTGCTGCATGTTTGAACTAAATTTGCTTGGTAATTTTAGCATGCATACTCCTTTGTGCCGTTTTTGGTATAGATAATTTTTTTATTCCAATAAATGTTGCAGACTTTACACGGGTTTCCTTGTTTCCCAAATTCTAAGAATTTTTACTTGAAAGCCATCTCTTTACCCGCTACGTGTGATGCTTTGAAACAGCAACCACATGTCGCCTATAATTTTTGACTAATATAAAGGATTTCGTGCAAGGTGAAATCGTATCTAGAAACTATTCGTGTTTACCACAACTAGGCTGGACTATTGCTGAGTAGAGCACCAGCTAATAGCACACTATTGAATGAATGTCGATGTTTTACAAATGCAAACGTGGAAATATTTTCATAACTTTCCTTTGTCACATTTTTAGGCTTCCTACTTCCGAAGTCAGCCTACACGCAGCACGAAATCATACCCCGATACGCGTGTTTACCACAATTACGCCAGACTGCTGAGTAGATCACAAGCTAATGGCATACTGATCGAATGTCGACGTTTTACAAATGCAAATGTAGAAATATTTTTGACACCCTTTTCTGTTATCAATATAGTCTGTTTAAGTAGGCCTAATTTGCATTTATCATTTAATCATTTCGTACCTTTACGTAATCTCATTCAATTTCGCTTCGCTCGCTCATTCCGCCGCGTCTTGCTGCGCTCGAGGACATTTCTTGTTTCGATACTTATGCTGCTGTCGGAGAATTTCACACCAAAAAACGATCACGAACATTGTACTGCGCGTTTTTCGTAATGTTTCAGTTCATAAACAAACCATAACTTGTGCCTACTCTTTCATTTTTCTTTGTTTATGTTAATAAGTCTTGCTTCTAGTTTTGCAACCTGATCCCTATCGTGAACAGATTTTTTTATTCAAATAAATTGTGCTGCATAAGAAGTAGAAGCAACACCAGATCTGAACACCAGGATTCGCAAGTCACCTATAATTCGTGTTAGTACCACCAAACCCCTATAAATTCTTATACCACCCATACATAGGTTTTCTTGTTTCACTTATTAGGAATGTTTACTTTACGTGCCTGCTTTGTGTGCTTTAGCGTTTTTGTGCATTAATTTATGTCGTCCCATCCCCAATGGCGAAGTAGTTGTAAAACATCAAAAGATAATAATGCGTCATTGAACAAACATCAACACAGCGGTTTGTTGACAGAGTTAACCAACCGTTTCGTGAGTTAATGCAAGTCAGCCTACACGCAGCACGAAATCATGCCAGATATGCGTGTTTACCACAATTACGCTAGACTGATGAGCAGAGCACCAGCTAATGGCATACTGATCGATTGTCGATGTTTTACAAATGTAAACGTAGAAATATTTCTAACACTCTTTTATGTTACCAATATAGTTTGTTTAAGTAGGCCTAATTTGCATTTATCAGTTATTCTTTTCGTACCTTTACGTAATTTCATTTAAATTTACGGCAAATTGACAGTCTGAATTTGAAATACCCAAAATACAACTCCCAACAGTCGTCCCATGAGTGAGCTGCACGTGCCTCATTCCTGAATGACAGCTATGCGGATTGCAGGCCATAATCCCACCGACAACAATACTGGACCACGCGCCACCTACGTGGCACAACAATTGTGGACCATCCTCTCAGCAGGAATATGTGATATTCCGAAACTAACAATCAACTTCGAAAAATTCGTTTCAACAACGAAAATACACCTAAACGATATCCGGAGTAATTTCATGTCTTTCGAGACCTTTCTCACATTTATAGCCTTCCTATTTCCGGAGGAGAAGACGTGTATATATATAAACAAACAAATAAACAAACAAACCGACCAACCGTAAGTTTTTTAATGGTTATGATACCTGCTTCCACCAACGGCACCAGAAGGCAGCAATTGTCAGGTTCTCGTAGGAGGCGAACTTGACGTAAAAAATGGCGGCATCGTTGCCATGGGAACCTTGGTAATAGCTACAATACCTGCGGAAATTGACGAAATACTCGTGCGTGGGCAACATCCGAAGTTGAAGAACTTATTCTGTGTTGGATTGAAAAGTCCGTTACAATAAACGTAAACCACGGAAGAAGCTTCAGCTTGAATGGCCGATGAGCGCGCTTCTTGGACGTTCTCAGAACAACAAAACCATGCGTTACACTTAGCTTCACCCGTAACGACAACCCGTTTTAAAATTGAATGTTGAATTTTAAAAATAAAACTCGATCAGCCAGTTCTGATCTTTCTTAAAATTATTTTAATGTCCAAATCTGTATTATGATATATTTTAAGCGATTAATTTAGTATTCTTATCTCGATCAATTTGTTTTACTGACACTAAATAGTTTTGATCCCTATGATGCTTTGCGCTTCCTGTTGCTTGACGACAGTGCCTTCTGGCGGTAAATCACTCAAATCAGGAACTAGTTTTGTCCAAATATTTACCGTTGTCAGAGAAAGAGCTGCACTATCTATATATTCTTCTACCCTGGTGGGCGCTGGAACTGTTCATGTCCGCCATCTTTACCAGGGCGTTGCCAACGGCTCAATGCGATTGCGAGTGTTTACAGGAACAAAGACGATGCGGTTCAGACTCTCGATCCACCTCCGTGAAGCGCTTTCATTCTGTATCGCCAGATAGGATAAAGCGTCACGAACGGGTGTTTACAAGACCCACGGAGGCAACACGGGTGCGATACGTACCTTTATGAAGCGCTTCGAAGTGGTCATGAATCATAGTAATTTTGACACAGATAACGATGACGAGTAAGCAATAATGACGATAAACTTCACCTAAATCGTGATTCTGTTGAGAGTGACTTAAGCACTGTTGTTAGCGTCAGGCGTCATTAACGGACCGTAGCTGTTAAGTTTGATCTCCATGGATATTCGTTTCCACATTCGCGACTGCGTTGTGCTAGTTCAAGTGACCTACCAGCTAACTCAAACAAGAATGAAGATCGTAGCAAGCGGCCGTTATTTCTATATAAGAGCTCAATAAGCTATTTACTTCTTAAGAGCCATTCACGTCTGAGAGTTCAATATGCCATATACGTCTAAGAGCCATTTATGACTAAGCCATTTACGTCTTAAGAGCTCAGTAACGTCTGGACCCACTGTGTAGGCTACAGTGATATTTTAATTGATTCCCCATCAAAGAGGTTATGGGTCTTCAACGGGGATCAAAGATTCGCAGTAAATCGACCTGGACTGGAAATTTGAACTCTTAAGGACGCTTTTAATGCTCAAAACGATGCCGTGTTGATAAAGAACGGCGAAGATCAAAGACGCCGCCATTTTGATTTTTGCAGAGATTTGCCGACGCGGGAAAACTGCAGTCGATAAAGAGAAGGGAGAAAACTATTCAAAGCTCTGAATGTATTTTTTTTTTCTTTCAATAAAAGAGTTCGGGTATGAATTAACGCTTTGGGATTCAACCAATGAAAATTTAAACGGAAATTTCAGAGCTGTTTTCCTGAAGTGTGTTGTGTAAATTTACATTTCGTCACTAGCATGGTAACTCTAAAACCCGACCAGCATCATGGCAGACAAAGACGACTTGTCAATCAGGCACTCCTAGGAAATTGAGAATTTAAAGGCTAAAAAATATCACTCTCGGACTGCGGTAGCATGTGGATGCGACAGACGCAAAGCCAGACGACAGATCCGAATTCAGCGAAGCAAAAAGAGAACCGAGCATAATGTAGCCAAGTCCCAATACTCGCCATGCAACAGCACCTTCAAGCTAAGCATGCAGATTACGATGTTCTGAAAAAACTGTGGGATAATATAAAGAACAAGTTAAAAACTATCACAGAAGTACAGAAACTTACCGCAATCCAGCAACTGCTGAGCTGTAAGATGGAAGCACGTGAAGATTTAACTTTGAACTTATATCGCATTCAAGAATTAGCTAGGAATGCGAAACTTACTAGATGTCCGGGGAGTAACGGAAATTTTCATTGCGTTCCTAGTGTTTATGGCCTTATGTCAGAATACATCAATATTCTGTTTGTTGGTGAATTCCTTTAAGCCCGAAGAGTACAAACTTAACTGAATAGAAAAAGTTTGTGTTGGAAGACAGCCATAGATCACGACAAGAACGCCATATTGGCTACGAGCTAGCATCTGGAGAGATACCTACAAGGGGCACCAGATTAAAATGGAGGGGAAAACAACGGCTCTCCTAGTCAATGCAGTGCTTTGAGAGCGGACATTTTAGGCTTAAAAAAACGTTGTTTTCTTCAATCGCTTATGCTGCGAGGTTGGAATCGGAAAAGAAAAGATTCCACTTGCTAGAAATTTCAGCAACTGCCAACTAATCAAAAAACATCGAGCGTTTTAGGCCTAAGAAATTCGCCCTAACCGCTTTTCTTTCCCCCTTCTAGTACCCCTTGCAGCTAACCAAGTAACTTGCTCCAGCATAAAGTCATATATAATAATATAACGTTATTGTCACTGTTCTATCGACATCATAAGTGGTACAAAATTGAACCTGGATACGCTGCGGCAAGATCATTAATTATTGTAAGGGACAATAAAATGAGCCAAAGGCTCCTACCAAGCAGGAAAGAGCAAGAAGCCAGTCCAAGAAATCCGCTAAGTGATTAATTTGTAACAAGCAAAAACATTTTGCTCACGACTGTCGCAGTAGAAATAAAGACAGCTCATTGTCCGACAGTGATTCGTTGAAGTGGAAGAGACCTCATGCCAAACAAATGTGGTTCAAGATTTCAAGGATGGCTACGTACGTGTCGTCACCAAGCAACAACAGAATAATGAGTGGATTGTCGACTCGAGTGCTAGTGTGGTCATGGCAAGCAATAAAATGGACTTAGCACTACAGCCCCTTAATATAGGTTTACGCTCATAGCCGACGACATGTATGGGTCAGTTGATGGCGTGAGAAAATCTGTTATACAGATAGACCACATGTATATTGAATTTCCCAAAGTCTTTCCTTCCATTCGTACTAATATCACATCAGTGGGCATTTTGCAGGTCCGCAAGTCCAGAACAGGGCACTACCGGAGGACTGAGGGTCACCAATCATTAGGATGCCGGTGAAACAATGTGCAAAACTGCTTAATTTTTTCTCCTGGAAACAGATATGTCATAGCAGACAAGAATGGAAGAGAGATAATTAACGTGAAAAGGAGCAGGGACGATTTTGTGTCAACTTAAAAAGACCATGCTCTGTCATATTGAGGAAACGTTGGGGAAAGAGCTCGCTCACTCGAGAAAACTTGGACTTGACACTTCAACGGCCGAAGATGGGCAAACAAAAGAAGCTAATGCATTGGAAAAAGGATGCTCTAGACACTGATTCAGCAGTGGGGGAAGAGAAAGCATAATGACAATCAAAGCTCGAGCCAATAGTGGGGAAGAGTGATGGTCATGTTGATCCGGTGACCGAAACTTTGGAAAGGTACTATGCCATGAGTGTATGTAGAAGAAAAATACAGACTATTACTGAAGAATCACTATGAACTGAATCAAGCAAAGATACTGGCTCGTACTGAAAGAACACACAATCATTCACAGGTGCAGACAATGAACAATGCAACTTTAGCAATTGTCATTCCGGAACCAAGGAAGTTCCACGAGGCAAGTTAGGTGCACCATACAAAGAATGAAAATCCACTGCTCAAGAGGAATATGACTCTCTTGTGGAAAAAAGTATGAAATCTACAGAGCCTTCCTAAAGGAAGGGTCATAGATGGAGTTTTACGGCAAGCTGAAAGCAGATGGAACTGTGGACGGATACAAAGTGAGGCTAGTCTTAACTTTGCTGACACGTATGCGGACAGCGTGCCTGAGCACTGTGCATCTAATGATACCAATTACTGTTGCCACTAAAGACTGAATAATCCATCAATTGAACATTAAAATAGCTTATCTTAATGGCTGCCTTCAGGAAGCGGCATTTATTAAACAACCGGAAGGATTTGTTGCAAAAGGAAGGGAAGACCTCGTTTGCAAGCTCCAGAAGAAATCTATATGCCTAAAACAGCCCGGGAGATTTTGGAGCGAAATCATGGAACGAAATGTTTGCAGAACTAGGTTTCGGATGTGTCCAGTGGATCCCTGCATCTATTTTGTTCCAAGGGATGGAACAACGATTCATTCTTCGTTTTTGCAGACGGCGATGTGTTAATCTCGAAGGCCCACAAAGAGGATGAAGAACTGTAGAGTGTTCTAGAAGAGACTTTTTGGGCTTTGCAGCTCTTGGAAATATCAAGTCCCTCTTTTGATTAAAATTTGATGAAACCCCAACTGGCAGCATTACTCATGAACCAGCAGAGGGTTATTCTTGAGAAGAATGTTCGAAAATAAACCAGAAGATATAAGCTGGAGGAATCACATAATCCTTAGAGTAAACTGTTGGAGCGTCATGGCATCTAAGTCGCCACAAAACTGGGCATTGGTTTTCAGTTTCAACTCTAAAGGGGGATTGCCACCATATGACAAGCTGCAGCATCTATAGCTGCTATCTAGTTCTGTCAAGCCCTTACTTTCGACAGGCGAAGGAACACACAAATAAATGTCTTTTTACACAACAAACTAGCTACGAGCCTCCGTAAGGCCACGTGCACCAGAAAGCAAGCGGTAAAGTTAAGCCTAACGACATCATGGGCGCTTTCTTTGCCGTTTTGAAACGCAGATTTTATAATCATTATAACTAGATTTATAATGGCTTACCGATCTAAAGCTGGTAAGAACTCAATAACATCCTAGACCACTGTGTACTCTGCTGTTTTAACGGATCCCATCAGATTCTAAGAATTGAAGCAGGATCTTCGGATTGGTCCGCCAATGCACCACCCCACTACGCTAACTCGACGCTCTAGTGACAGTTATTTCGTTAACCTTGATCGCTTGCACCAACGTTACGTTCAGTAATTAAGGAGGCACGTGGCTTGTTTCTTGTGTAAAAAGAAATTTGTCTGTGCATTCCTTCACTTGTTGAAATCAAGTGTTACATGGAACTAAATAATGGTAGACGGCGCTAGATGCTGAAACCTGTCAGTCGGTGAATAGGCACCGTTTAGTAAGTTTTTTTCAAATCATGGTGAACAGCACTGATCAGTGACTGAAAGGGAGCTCAGATATCTGAAGGGGACTGTCAACTATGATATAAAGTTATCAGACAAGCAAGAGAAGTCTGGAAGTGTATGCAGATGCCGACTGGGCAGGTGATTGACAGGACCACAAGTCCAGAACAGGCTACTGACAGAGGATTGGCGGGCCACCACTCATTTGGATGTCAGTGAAACAATCATGCATCGCTTCATCGACCATGGACTATGAATGCACAGCTATAGCAGCCTGTGCACGTAAAGTACTCTGGGTGTGCACATTATTTCTAGAGATAGGTCATGAAGACTTTGTTTCAGAGTCAACAACCACACGGTGTGACAACCAGACTGTTATACAAAATGCCCCAGGACTCGGTACCAAACCCGCTATCAAGGCAGGGTTGGTACCATTATTTGGTGGAATTGTGCTGTCATATTGTACGCGAAGCAGTGCAACTTGGTGAAGTAAGAGTAGAGTATGTAAACAACACTAAAAGAAATTTAGCAGACATCTTCACTCAAGCATTGATCAAAGATCGACACCAAGAGCTATTCGATCAATTAGGAGTATTAGATTTTGAGAAATACAAGTCTATTCGTTAGTGAGCAGTCCATAGATTAGAAGAAGATCCAAGTCCCCTCGTCGCTACGATGCCAGATGCGATTGGGGGTGTCGGTTGATAATGTGGTGAGCATTGTTGTTCTCGTCAGACTCCATTATTGGGGGTCACTCTAAGTTTAGAATTGATGGAGTCAACCCATCCTAATGCAGTAAGCGATCGTTGTGCACTCTGACGAGAGACTTAATGACTGAGATCTACTCAAGCAAGTATCCAGTGAGTGTTATAAGAGACTATGCTACGAGAGACAATGGTGTGCAAATTCAAGGGTCCACCAAGTGAATGTTATATGGGACCGAAGATCGTCATAAGTGGCGGATCTAAATCTGGTAAGACATTTCCACGAGCACGATCACATCCTCGACCCACTGTGTATGCTGATATTGTAACTGATCCTAGAATTGAACCGGGATCTTTGGTTTGGGCCTACAATGCACTACCGCACTGTGCTGACTTGCCGCTAACTAAGAGCTGATTTTAATTTCTTAAACTGAAGAGTCTTGTTTTTCTTTAGGGAGCAGAAATTTGGATTTTTCAAGGTGTCATATCCTATGCTAATTACAGCACTGTCCAAAATTTAGCTACGTGTGTAAATTCTAATTTAAAACAACAGGACCAGTAGAATAATATGTATGAAAGCCGCAGAATGATGAAAGAAAAACACTGCATTACAACATTAAACATGACGTTTCAACTGGAAGTGACCAGATGTTTTCAAATGAAAAAAAAATTAAAACAATAATTTGCAGGGTAAGTCCTGTCAAAAAATGAAATAAAAAAGAAACAAAAACCTGAATAAATAAATAAATAAATAAATAAATAAATAAAGGCAGAATAAAAAGCCATTTCACCCCAGTCTAAAACCTTAACGTGATGGCAACAACAATTACGGATTCTGAGGCAAATCTCCATCGCTGGTTTAGATTCCGCATCAGGCAGACGTCACAGGCCTGCTAACATTCATACATCCCTCGTGTTTTGGAGAAGTGCGGCATGCCACACTACAAGGCAAATTTCAGCTGCCTGGTTGAACCGACCGAGCTGACGTTGTTAAGGGCCGACGGCGTCACGTGATCGGGATCCCGATGCAGAGTTGGTAACGGATGAGCGCCAATTGAATTCTGCGATCTTAGAACAGCTCATTTGCTGATGTGCAGACAGCTAATTCGAAATCGTTGGGTGAGAAAAGGAACGCTGCGCGCCCGTGATCAAGGCGCCTTGGAAAACGAGTGTACACAATGGGTTGAAGGAAAAGGAGATGAAAGTTTGAGACGTGAATGTTTGGAAAGGTGACAAAATTTACGGAAAACGAAAAACAAAAAGTTAGTAATGAAACTAAATGTATTGATCTTAAACCAGATGATCCTATTATTAAGAATACTCAGAACATGCAGATAACATTTAAACTACTTTTGACAACACGTTGTGAAGCTTAGACAGTGGTCTGTTGGCACACTACTTGATAGCTCCCATGCTGACACACTACTGGACGGCTCCCAATGTTAGGACACTACTGGATGGGTCCCCATTTTTGCATACTACTGGATGGCTCCACATGTTGGCACACTACTGGAAGGCTCCCCATGTTAGCATACTACAGGATGGTTCCCCTTGTTAGCACATTACTGGATGATTCGCCATGTTGGCATACTACTGGATAGCGCCCATATAAGAACACTTCTGGATGGTTCCCCATGTCGGCATACTGCTGGTTAGCTCCCATGTCGGCACACCACTGGATGAATCCCCACTTTGGCATACTACCGGATAGCTTCCATTTTGGCATACTACTGGATGGCTCCACATGTTCGCACACTACTGGATGGTTTCCCATGATGGCACACTAATGGATAGCCCCCACTGTAGCACGCTACTGGCTGAGTCCTCATTTTGGCATACTTCTAGATGGTTCCCCATGTTGAAATACTACAGAATGGTTCCATGTATTGGCACACTACTGGATGGCTCCACATGTTGGCACACCATTGGATGGCTCAACAAATTTGGCATACTGCTGGATGGCTTGACACGTTGGCAAACTACTTGACGGTTCCCTATGTTGGCACACTACTGGATGACTGCCCATGTAGCCACACCGAGTGATGGCCCTGTATATGTGAGATTAGGCTTATAATTTGCATTCGTGAATATTTACTGCGCAGTCCAGTACATAGGCCTATATTTGTGAGATTAGGTCTATAATTTACATTCTTGAATATTCGTGACAAGGGCAAATACGTGCTTAAATTTTTCCGTAGGGGTCAGAAAGTGATCACAAAATCAAAAATGGAATCTCTGGTGCCCTCTACGTCACACTGACTGTATTAACAAGACTCTCCCTAACATGCTGATAGTTGATACGGATGTTTCCTTAGCCCCAAACTTCCCCAAAGTATTCAACCCTTGGCATGACTCCTAGAACAACATTTTTTAATGTGTTCTAATAGGGGCATGAAGCTGATCAAATTTAAAAGCTTATTCTTTATAAACACTCCCGTAAAAGCCGGACCTGTGACATGCTCGCCTATAAGGCTACGGTACTGATGAAGGTTGTAATTTTACCTATTATGGATGACTGGATTACTGCGGGAGCATGTGTATGACAAATGAAATTTTAAATTCTTATTACTTCATAGGTTCGAAATAGGTGGTGACCCCAAAAATGGTGACTTTTCCTTAAAATGCACCTCGCCCGTCCCATGGAATTATAGAAAATGTTAGAAAAGGACACGCTTAAAGATATCAATGCATAAAGATTGGTGATTGGTGCTTCTCTTCTTGTTAGGTCTTGTAGATGTTCATCAACTTAAATGTGCATTTCCTTTTTACATAAAATGCTAACATCAGTGGGATTAGACTCGTATTAGGAAAGTAAAAGGAATTAATGAAAATGTGTTCCTACCATTTTAGTATCGATATTGTTGAATTTAGGATCTCACGATGAACATCAGGGATGAAAGTGGGCACTTACCTAAAGAGAATAGAAAAACAATTTATAATTACAAAATACCGACATGTTCACACAACAAGGAGTTGAGAACTCTGATGAAATGTACTCTAGCATTGATCAAAGTGATGATATAGTAGGCCATGTTTTTCACACGAGGCGAAACGAAACTGGCCGCAGTTTCGCCTCGTCTCGGTTCTCATCTCGCTTCGTCTCATCCCATCTCGTGTCGGTTCTCGTCTAGTCTCGTCCCATCTCGTCGCGGTTATCATCTCATCTCGTCTCGTCTCGTCCCATCTTGTCCGGTTCTCATTTCACATCGTCTCGCCCCATCTCCTCTCGACTAAACCCAAAAGAACGAGGTTCTGCTTGCACGTTCCCGGTATAATCTTGACGAGACGTAATTAGACTAAGTATCGGCAGTTCTTGCAACACATTATGAACAACTGCTTTGTTGTCCGAGATTTACCCATTTGGGATTGGGGTTTCCTCATCGTTTTGTAAGTTTCACTTTCGGTTTGGTGATTTGGTAATTGTTTAAATTTTCAACACGCATAAAATATCTATTGTGTAAAATATGTTTTATATGATAAAGATTGTGGTTACGGCGAAAAAATCAAAATGTCTAAAAGGACGATCTGATACGATGCCGTCGTTGACTAACACGATAGATTGGCTGACGCGCCAAGACTGGGAACGGACTCGTCTCGTCATCGACTGTGCCTGTATTGTCTCTTTCTCGAAAGTCTCGTCTTGTATGAATACTTACTGTGACCAAATTTCAAGATAAAAAACTTTAAAACTTCTCTGCTTCTTTTATTTATTTATTTTTATTTTATCTTAGTTGTTACCAATCATTGCTAGATATATGATTCCGTACGGACCTCTATGTAACTAACCTTCTAAAAAAAAATTTAACGCTGAAGAACCGTTAAATATAAGTAGTTGAACATTGACTTTTAAGTGAGTGTTTAAAACAATAGTGGGGCAAAAATGTTTTGAGGATTAACACAAAGAAATTCAGCGACTGTTATCTAATGCTTTTGTATTGCAAACACGTAATACTACATTGCAAAAGTCCATTTCCTAATTTTTCGTAATACAACTAGTCAACGAAACACACGAGGCTGATCTTTATCAAAAACTGGATGGGAGCACCGTATCGCCAATATTTTGATCCTAACAAACGATTCAGCCAGTTTACTAGGTTTCTCTCTAAACAGTTGCGATTGTCAATCCCCAAATCCAATTGGGACTATTGGGACTAACAATCCTCATGTTCAGAGAGAAGCAAAGTCAAAAGCGTCCCAATTGTTGTTTAGGATTAGGACATCGGTTAGTAAACAGCACACTAAAGGGACACCTGCCCGTGTTTCTACAACCAGTGCTCCTACTTTTGTAGAGTTTGTTTACGTTTGCCGATATCGAGCTGCCGATACGAACACCCGATCTCAACAATAATTGTGATACTCAAGACGACGACTTAGTATTTGACAATCATCTTTTCTTTTCTACAATGAAATACCGTTATGTTTGACGTTTTGTGAGCAATCTATTGTAACCCCACGTGCTGGACGAATGTTTGGCTTCAATTTTTAGTTTTTAACTTTACTTCCGTCCTGATCCTTCCAACCGACCCACTCCCGCATCAACCGCAATTTGTGGATGCCTTTTAGGCCTTTTATTTAGGATATTTTCCCCAACCATAACCCACAACTTAACATCAACCCAGATTTAACCCATGCAAGAGTGATCTGCATCCTGACTCAGTTAAAGCACACCAAGCCTAACGTTCATTCCTCCTGAAGCCTTTGTAACCCGAACCCGCAATTCACGCGAGCCCAATAAATCCACCATGATCTGAACCACTTTTGGGTAACATAATTTCATCATAGGTTACAGAAGCTTTGAGCGTTAGGATTTGTACCGAATTTAATCCCAATTTTGACTATCGACCTCCTAAAACTCCCCCCATTCCCCTATCAGTCATGTTGTGAGCAGCTTTAGGTAAACCTGGGGCCAAGCTCTCAACACTTTAGTATCACGAAACAAACTATCATCAACCAGGACCGAAACGAGTCCTGTAAAGATTTACAATCAGTCTTACCATCACCGACTCTAATGCTGCTAAGAATAGAAAGGGCTTTTCCCTGGTCCAAACCATGTAGTGAAAAGCCCTTTCCTGGAAACCAGTAGCGCTCTCCTTAAACAGACATCAGCATCAGCCAGACTCCAAAATGGTCGACGACAGTTGGGCTGTTTATGTGGTCGTCTTTGCAGCCTATTTGGAGGAGCAGAAAAGGAAGGAGAAAATAGACGGACGGAAGTGTGCATGGACCCCCACTTTACTCCTTAGTTTCATTACGGGTCCGGGAACAGAGCCAACCTGTCGAGATGGCCATTAGGGTCTGAGCGAGAAGAGAGCAGCGCCTCTGGCGGGAACTGGGTAAGTAAGCAAGCGCCATTATGCGGATACTCGCACAACCAACTCCGAAGGAAGGTGGAGAAGTAGAGTTCATTGGAAGATAATACTTGGCACAATGAGACAATGCAAAGAAAAGCTGAACGAGGACATACAACAAGCGCCATTGGCGTATGACCTTTCAAAGTACGGGCAACAAAAGGCAATCTGAAAGGAGAAAACCGAACCGCAGAAGTAAAACAGAGTTAAAAGCAAAGACTTTGTTTGGTTGGTTCATTCGTTTCTTGTCTTATTCGTTTTAAAATACAGAAAACCTTTTAAAAGAACTTTTAAAACTATTTAAAAGAACTTTTAAAACTATTTAAAAGAACTTTTAAAATCTTTTAAAATAACTTTTAAAATCTTTTAAAATAACTTTTAAAATCTTTTAAAATAACTTTTAAAATCTTTTAAAAGAACCTCAAAGATTAGTTCCAGAATATAAACTTGTAAAAAGAAAGATAGGCCTACTGCAATGACAATAACGAGAATGCCATATTGAGTCTGTTTGTAAATTTTTACGAAGTATTTGCCAGGTACGAAAAGTAAAACTTACACAGAACGTTTGAAAATTGTAAATACTGATTCACATGAAGTGAGGAGACTTAAGCAGGACTTAAGCCTGATCTTTTCAGTTTGACATGGATTGGCCGGCTTGGGGAGCAACCGTTTCTTTTCATTAAGGGAAGTAAATCGGACAAGGGGTCATATCCTTAAATTAATACTGAAAACTAGTAGAAGGAATTGTCGTAGGTTTTTCCTCTCTAAACGTGTCATGGTTCCCTGGAATGCTCTTCCTGCTGATGTTGTCACGGCACCAACACTAGCTACCGTTGAAAAGATGCTAAATATTGTTGATCTGACCAGACGTGGTAAGTTTTCGTTGTTTTTAAGACAATGGTATCAAATGGTATTATTTATTGTGAATAAGTGTACTTTTATTAATTTTAATTTAGGGAGGGTATAAGAGGAACCTATCACTTCCCCGTTTCCTTTTGCGCTGAGATCACAAAAAATAAATTATTATTATTATTATGTCCAAAATAAAATCTTAATTCTGGAAAGACTACACTGGCAATTTAAGATAAAAATAATAGCCAATCAGTGCACAAAACAATAAAACACGGCCTTTCAGACATATACGCACCCTGTTATCAAGTGCAGGTATCAGCTCAAAGGCTTCGTACAACAAAAATAAACAAGAACCATGTTATGGCAGACACTCCTAATAAAATAAATAAAAAAAAAATTATTTTAAAAACAAAAACCTACGCAATGCTGGCCAAAACAGCAAATACAGAAGGAAGCTTAGCAAGACGACTTCTTCTCTGCGAGTACAGGTTTGAACTGAAGTCAGGTGGTTTTCTTCCGCAACATTAAACAAAAATCAGACGATACGAGAGGGCAATGACGTTTGACAGCAAAAAAAATAATAAAAGTTCTGGTTAACGTCCCTTTTAACTCGAGGAGAGAGGCAATTTAGCTAGGAAATTCGTATACGATCTTTAGCATGAAATGCACAGGGAAAGGGTAGAGCGAGGCCTGAAATTGGGACCTCTGGCCCACGAGATGTTCATGATAACCATCTGAGCCAGTGTCAGAGATTTCCTTGAGATTTTCGTCCCATTTTCATTTACTCAAAAGAGTTCCAGATTATACATGGTTTTAAGATTTTGTCTCAATCTGTTTAATTAATGGCAAAAAATTGTGTTAAAAAATAAAGATATACAACTATTATGAGTTACATTTAATAGTTTATGGTCAGGCCAATATTGAGAAGTGTACTGTTTGTATTTTTGTACAGATGTTAACAATGAAAACAGCACTGTTATGTAATAACAGAGGGCTTATTAAATCTTAGTGCACAAACCCAATATTCTTCATCCAGATCAAGTTTTGGCTTAGAATATCTGGAAACTAGAGCTCTACAGTTAAAAACTACATTTCCACTTTATGGTCAGTTTAACAATGAGAAGTGCATTATTCGTATTTTTGTACAGATTCTCACAATGAAAACAGCACTGTTAGCCTAATGTTCACAGCCTAATGATTACAGAAGTGAACATGTGTTTCATATGTATTAAAGGGCATATTAACAGGGCCGTAGCGAGAGGGGGGGGGGGCAAGCCGGCCCCCCCCCCCCCCCCCCCCCACTTTTGCTAGTCGGCAAAAGTCGGCAAAACTAAATCACGTGTGGGTCACAAAAAGCACACTACCAAAGTTAACCTTTCTTGCAAATTTTCTCTACAGATTTTTGTTTGCAATTTATAAAATGGAACTAAATATTTCCGACAATCCGACTATTATTTAGCATATTAACCGACTGTCCGACTAACTTACGGCTAAAGGTGGGGTGACCTTATTTGAGAAAGCATGGTTTGCTCTAGCTTGATCCCTTCATTCAACTCTGCCTTTGTATTTCAGTTTCCTTAAGTTGACCTTGACTGCATATTAAGGCAGACAGAGAAGTCGGGAATTCGTTGCTTTTCAATAAATTATTTCCTCCGGCTGAAGGATGAAATAATTCTGGAAACCCCACCCCCATCTCAGCCTGTTGCGAACTCACTGTCAGCAACCCGACAGCGTCACTTCGTTTCCTTTACGCGACCGTCAAAATGAGTACGGGCAATCTTGGTACTAGTAGAAAGTCAAGAATGTGTCTTAAGTTGGATTGCACTGCATGTAGTTTTGACAACGATTATCGTAACAAGCATGAAAAGCGTTGTCATGGCGGCAGAAGGGTCCAAGTCGGACAAACTGGTGCTCCCTGAAAACCCTACGAGTTAGCTGGAGCAGAAAAAAAGTGAGGTAAGACTAACATTTCTTCAACCTTAAACGGTTGGGTACAAGTTATAATTTGTCCTAACTATAACCGACTCGGCTAGTTTAACAGCAACCGAACATTTAAGTATTGGATAAAAAAAAAATACAAGGTTTACAGCTACCTAACTATAACCGACTCGGCTAGTTTAACAGCAACCGAACATTTAAGTATTGGATAAAAAAAAAAATACAAGGTTTACAGCTACCCTGGAATATAAAAACTTTTGACCATAAAAAAACGCATAAAACATTTGCCGATCACTCTAGCTAAAAAAAATGTTTTAACGCTTTAAGATTGTTTGTTGAATACTGCAAAAGAAAGGTTTCCACAGTTTTCTCGCTCACATACGGATAACTATCTTAACGATAAGTATGGTTAAAATACCGAATGTATAATCTTAGCTGTTACAGTGCTGCTAAAAGCAGCTTTCACGGAATGCCTACTTACAGGTTTTTTAATTGGTTTCGTTCTTTTTTTTACTTTGGTTTCATTTCTTTTCATTTTGCTTTCGTTTCCTTTTAGTTCGCTTTAGTTGACAGATAATTTTACAAAACTTAAAGTCGAAGCAAATTGAACGGATAATAAAAAACGTAATTTACAGTAAATGAATTAAGATGTAGGTTTAAAAACGTGTTAAATTAATGATTTACTATTCACAGTAATGCCAGCTAATATCCGCAAATTGCTACAGCTAATACAAAAATATACAAAAATTACAAGAAAGCTGGTGGTATTACTGTAACGCCACAACTGCTATAATTACGTAATATTTATTACAAACTTAATAAATAAATAAAAATAAGTTAAGCGCTCGAATATATTACAGACAGAAAATACACTGAACCACATCGCCTTTTTAAAATGTCGTTCAATTTAGCAAATTTTGGATATTAGCTGGTATTACTATGTATAGTGAATCATTAATTACGTTTTTAAACCTGCATCTTAATTCATTTACTGTGAATTACGTTTAGTTTTATCCGTTCAATTTGCTTCGACTTTGAGATTTGTAAAACCATCTATCAACTAAAGCAAACTGGAAAGAACGTATGCAAAATGAAAGGAAACGAAACCAATTAAAAAGAACGAAACCAAATTAAAAAAAAAAAAACCTGTAAATTATTCTTGAGTTATATCGTGATATTCGAACACAGTAAAATTTCTTCTCCGCGTGCTGCTAAGTTGAAAATGGTAGGGATAATACAAAGGTTGGAATGAACAAAAAAGACTGAATGGTGGTAGACTACAGAAACGAAACTAGTCCTATTTTTAATTAAATCACTAGCTTTTCATGCTTAAATACGTCATAGTAGGTTAAATAGGTCATAGTAGGTCATATATACAGGGATCCACCGGTCTTCTGAAGTCACCGTTAGGACTGATCTCCCCCCCCCCCCACCCCACTCACCCAAGACAAAGGAACACATAAAAGAAATTGTGCACAAATAGATGAAAAAAAGAGTAATTCACTAAAAGAACTAGCCGAGACACATAGAAAAGCATTGTATTTAGTAGGTAACTTCTTGAATGAAATGAACGTGCGATCGTGTTAACTTTTACTGATAAAGGTACCTGCATGGTGCTTCCTGCCTTGCAAAAATCAGTTTCTCTACAAAAATCAGTTCATCCTTGCAAATCAGTTCTCCTTGCAAAGATCAGTCCCTCTCTTTAGTGTAATATTCCTTCAATCCCACTTCGCATTTGTGTGTACCTTTCTACGCAAACTGGTTGATGATTTTCCATAGGAAAATATTTTCCTTCAAAATAATGTTACAGCCAAGCATAGGATCGCCATTTTTCCTATGACCTTCCATGAGGCGTCAGTAGGGCCGAAAATAAGGGATAGTGTGTGTGTTGGGTGGGTGGGGGAGTTCCTTTGATTTTGTTGTAAATCGACCCCCTCTCAAGCCAACTTTCTGTATTTGCCCTTAGTCAGGGCATGTGAAATAGTCTTTTTTTTTAAACGGCTCATTTATTTTCTTTAATTTTTGTAGAGCCTAGAAATGGATGAAACGTATTGTTTAAAGCCAGGGGAGGTCTTAAAATATCTAAAAATCCGTCAGCTCTCTGCCCCCCCCCAAGCAAAATGCCCTTCGCTACGCCCCTCAATATTAAACTTTAATGCACAAACCCAATATTCTTCATCCAGATCAAGTCATGGCTTAGAATCATGATTACACTTTTACAGTCAATAAGTGGAAACAAGCTACCAGTTCTTTGTACCGTGATTTTACAGAAATTTTAACAGTGAGCTCCCTCCCCCCACCCTCTCTACTGCACTGGGCTGAACACCAGTAGGGACAAAGCTATGCATTATCCTACACCTTCACGGTTTCATTCCTTTGTTGCATGCAGGTACTAAATTAACTCCTAGAGTGAAGTAAGTCCAACTTCTCTTTCGGGAGTAAACAGCAGGAAAGCTGCAGATGAGGAGAGATGAGGAGACATGGGGAAGAAGAGACGGAGATGTGGGTGTGGGTGAAGAGAGGAAAGGAAGGAAGAAGTAGCCCGTGGGGAAGACGGGATGCTCCATTAAGCCAGTTTTCACGTTATCGCACCGGCCAAGCTTCTTGTTCAACTCGGTAAAGATGGTGTAATGGAAAGGGTGATTGAGAAGTAACGGAGGTGTAAACAAGATGGGCAGGGCAAAATAGAGGAAATGTAACACGTTCAACCAACTTCTCCAAAAAAAAAGGACATTTTCCCTCTTATCGTCTCTCTGGCTACGATACGTAGAAAGGGTAGCAAAGATGTGGTAGCCAAAATAGTGACCTGTGCTATGAAGAGGATGAAAAATACGCAACAAAAATTCGCCGAAAGTAGTATATTTTTTTTAATAATGTCACGATTCGGTTAAAAAAAACCGTATTCTGACCGCGTGAAGCATATGTAGTTGAACGTACACGATACCTGCGTATGGTCAAATTCATGGTACACTTTGGTATCATTAAGCGTGCCAAGTAACCAACAAAATATCCCTTATTCGATTTTATATAATACCCACCAACTTGGAAAACCTGGAAAACTCAGGGAATTTAAACTACGTTTGAAATTCAGGGAATTTTAAACTAGGTTTGAAACTCAGGGAAAACTCAGGCAAAAAACAAAGCCACAATTGTACGCCTAGTCTTTAAGTGAATTAAACATTAGACATTGTGGTAAAATAAAATGTATCCTTGTACTTTTGTGTTAACATCTATAGGTTCATTAAATTGGCAACTCATTAAAAATAATAATAATAAAATAACTTTCTTTGCTCCATTTAAAAGAGCAAAGTGGACATACAAGGGTGGGGAGGACCACTAACCGCACGCCATTAAACACAAAAACTAAGCAAATTCGCATTAGCAAATGCACGTCAAAACTTTAAAAAAATTTCAATACTTCTTGAGGGAAGAAAAGGGATTAAAAAAGAAAAAAATCTGGAAGAAAGGAGATTGGGAGAGGCTGGCCTCAAGGGCAGTTTTCAGGGCACAGTAATTATGCCTTTAAATCACACGTATTACATTTTTTGGGGGAATATATGTAACGACGGTGCCGCAACAATGTCATTTGGGAGCGAGTTCCAAACTGGAACCACTCTCAAGCCAAAAAATGCTCTCTAAGACAAAAAGTAATTGCACTAAATGAGCCGTAAAAACAAGAAAAACTGGTAAAAATGTGTAGAAAAACTTCCTTCTTGAAATTTTGGCAAATAACCTGGAAATTAACCTCAATTACCATGGAAAACCTGGAAAATTCGAGGAGATTATTTCAGTGTTTTGGTGGAGAACCCTGTATATTATGGTCAAAAACACGAACATCAGCATAAAGAAGGAAGCCATTGACCATTCTAAAGCACGCCGAAGAGCTACGTGCTGGAACCACACCTTATCAACATTGTTCCTAAATGCAGCATCAATTTTCCGATCCTTCAGCATGACGACAGTGCTGACGTATCGGATTCAGCGGCTCTTCAAGGTTTTTTTTTAAAGACTCCACCGCTAAGATAGTGGACCGGCAGTTTTACTCAGCTTGGGTTATAGTATTATGTGCAAACATTATTACCTCTAAGCTAAAAGACGGTAACAAGTCACTCGCCTGTAAGGAATATGCGTAATTATTAGCTGGTATTTATCTTAAATAAACTGCTTAGCAACTCCCTTGCTAACGAACGTACAAAGCAAGCGTGATGGAGAGCAGACAACGGTGAGCATAAATTCCTCTTTCGTGACAGTAGTTGCGATTTTGTACATCAATGCACGGGTACACGGGTAGCTGCGAGCACTGGGGCGTCAGATTCGATAAGCGTCCCGGTCCCAGTGTACATCTCTGGCTTCGTACAGACCCGGGTTCGATCCTGACGATGGGAAGTGTATATGTACGGGTTTTTCTCCGGTTGTTTCCCGCCCGTTGCACGAGGGTTTCCTCCGGGTACTCCAGTTTCCTCCCTCATGCGGCAAAAAACAACTGTAATAATGGTGGTACTTCTTCCACTTAACATCTGCCGTCGGGGGATTTGGGTGGGTGGATGCCTCGAGCATCGTCTCTATAATTATATTATTATATTACATATTAAATGCTGCCTATGGACGTTTCCTTTTGGCCGTGTCAGTATGGCTCAGCGGTAGGATCTTGGCCTTTGATTTCAAAGGTCCCGGGTTCGATTCCCCGCTGAGGCAGTCTGACATATAAGTCCAAAAGGCAACGTAAATAGGTTTGTATCCGTATTTATTAAATACTTCAAGGCATTAAAATTCTGAAAAAGAGTTGGTTTGCAGTGTTCCGTGGGACTTATAGCAACCGCCTTCTTATACTCCTTAGTTGAATTACTAAAATCCTATTTTTAATTAAATTTACTTTGTCCTCCTGTTCTCCCAAGCGTAATTCCTCGATGCGGTACTGCTGAAGAATCCGGTTGAAACCTGATCGAGTAGCAAGATGACATGGTTGCATGACGAACGTATTCGTTCAAGCAAACAATTGCTAGGATAATCCTAAAATCGTTTACATGCCACAGACAATATGATACAGGAACACTTCACTGTTCCTTCTCTTCACAAATGCACATGGGTGTAATAAGGTCAAGCCTGAATCCGGAGCTTCTGGCAAATGAGACAGCCACGCTAACCATCCGTCCATTCTATCCTCCTCTCAGAGGAGGACAGAATGGACTAGTTAGCATGACCGGCTCATCGGCCGGAAGTCCCGCATTCAGTTCTGCCATTATCACACCCAGGACAGAATGGACGGATGGTTAGCATTACTGTTTC